>ML789507.1:597253-617683 GCA_009831015.1 Picea engelmannii | reverse complement strand
TCTGTTCAAGTGCTATTTCTGTTGCTATTTCGTATATCATTTCTGTGTATTGTGAAGATTATGCTGGATATTTTACTGTTATTCTGTCATTTCTAGCATTTCGTTTCTGTTCTGCATATTTTATATATCTGGTATCTTGCAAAAATGATCAAAAGGTCGAAAATGGCTTCCCGACAATTTTCAGCTAATTGTGGGTTGTTTCAATTTTTAGCATAATTCCCACTGCACCATTTTAGACTGTACAACAAGCTGATCTTGTGGTGGTTTAGAAGAATTTTTTTTTCATGATAATGTATTTTATCAACTCACCCATTTGGGGAAAACTATGGAATTTGTGTTTATGGCTTGTTAATAACTCTTCCCAGGGATCTTAACACTTGTTGAAATATTATGATGATGGTAAAACCATGGAGATGAGCTCATCTTTCCATGGAATTATTATACAAATATAGTTTTGTCTAGGGAGGCCCCAATGCCTCATTTTCAATCTTTCTGACATTTTTTTCTATTACATTTGATTCATGTAGTCTCTGAGTCAAGTGAATGAGTTTGCTAAGTTTTTTATTTTGGTTTCCAACTTTGGCGAGAAGATTCCTCTTTCACTTCAAGCTGCAATTTGAATTCTCTTCCAAATGACTTTTCCCCTCTTCTATTTCCAAACAATTTGAGCTAGTTTCATTAGCTTGGTCATTGACTTCTATTTTTGGTGAAGTTATTCCCCAAGGAAAATTGCTCACCTCACCTTGTAATAACTCTTATCTTCCAAGTGATTTGTACTAAAAAATTTGTTATAAGACATTTACATGCTTTCCCTTCCTTCTAATAAATTCCTTATGAGCGATTTGTTCTAAGTGATTTACATGCTTTCCCTTCCTTCTCAACAATGTGCACTTTCCTTTCACACCAAGAAATTTGCTCTAAGTGATTTTCATACTTTCCCTTCCTTCTAAGCAATGCCTCCTACATAATTTGTTCAAACTGATTTTCTTTATTTCCCTTCCTTTTTTAAGCAATCTACACTCTTAACTTTCATACCAAGCAATTTGTACCAAATGATTTGCACACTTGCCTTTCCTTCTGAGAAATGCCTTCTAAGTGATTGCATGTTTTCCCTTCCTTCTAATATATCTGGTGTTCAGACTTCATACCAATCGATTTGGCATTAAGTCTTTGTACCAAGAGATTTGGTATCAAGTCTTCATACCAAGTGATTTGCTTGTGTGTTGCTTGTTTTCTTCTCAGGCAAGCATGGGTGGAGAAAAAAACTTTCCCATAGATCTTAGTCGGCCATTTCTAATGCTCAAATGTGATTTTACATACTTAATAAAACCATTATTTGTTGTACAAGATGTTTTACAAATTAATTTTTATTTTTTTACTTTACGTTATTAAGTTGTGTAGGAAAGAGAGCTCTCTAGAATCAATATGGAACATTGGGTGATAGTTGGGGAAAATTTGAGTGTGCAATCATATTTTTCATACTGATTTTTATATAAATCAATTGGTTTCAAGGCATAGTTGTCTACCAAATCATAAGTACTATGCTTTGTTAAAAAAAACAAAGGGAATTTATTAAACAATGTTACTTGATGGGAAATTGTTTAATTGGTGAATTTGAGTATTGTTTCTCTTGCCACAAGTGAATGAAGGTTGTTAAGATGTCATTGTGCATTTGTAAGTGTGCATTTGTAAGAGGAAAAGAAATCTCATGCTTCTCTTATTCATCAATTTTATTTATGTCAGTTTTAACCATTTTATGTTAACAAAGCATTCACATTCCTCGTTAACCATTTATTCTTAGTTTTGTTTTTATGATTCATTTAAAGAGTTATTAGGGTGCCAAGGTATTTTATCATCATTTATGTCACATGTATCATGGTATAACCATGATTTTATGCTAGTACCACATGCTTACAAAGGCTTTCATGTACATAGAGTGAATGAAGAAAGACTGTTCATGAGTTGAAACAAAGGAGAATGAAAATGAGAGTGAAGTGCCAATGTAATTTCACTAAAGTGCAAAAAATGAGAGGGTGTGCCAAACCAAAGAGAGCAATGAAGGATACAAAGATTAATGTTAAATGCAATAAAATAACTATTGGATGATCAAGCACCATTCCCAAAGAAGAATGAAGTGAAGAGGATGATGAACACTACTTCCATTGAACTAGTGAATGTAAATACAATTCAAATCCCAACTAAATGCAAATCAGAGAAATACAAGGAAAACATCTCTTAGTGAAGGTTTTTGTGACTAGTGGAGGTGGGCAGTTAGAGGTTTTAGAGGAGGTTTTTTTGGTTAGTGCACATAAATCATATCAAATGAATTGGTGCACTTATATTTTTTTCCCAGGGAAAAAAATGTATCTTCTATTGAGTAAATGGAAGGTACAATCCTTAGGTGCAAAAGCGCATAATACAAAAAAGTAGTCGAGTTCTAGCTCCAACTAATGAATAAGTCTATCCAATGGCTTGATGAAATCCAAATCACCGAGTTCATAAAAATATAGACTACAATTCATGATAGTCCTTTACAAAAAAAACATTTACACAGGTTATGTTCTACCAAAAGACTAAACTAGCAAAAGAGATTACATATCAAAAAGTAATTCATCTCTTCTAGAGAGAAAACCTCCATCAGAGAATTCTTTCAGAAAAAAAAGGATCTTTGATGAGAAGTAAAACATCTTTGGAAAGTATGTTAGCAACAGTGTTAAGATCCCTTCGAATATGAAAAAATCTAATATGATTAAGCAATGCAGAGATCTCATGAAATTGATCTGCAATTTTTTGAAGGCCCAAATTAATAATTCGAACCTCCTCCTTCAAATCCAATCAATATCCAACTTCAGTCTCCAGAAACGTGGAATTCAAGAACATCCCTGAACACAACCAGTTTGAGTAGCAAGAATAAGGCTTTGAATTCTTCTAATTTATTGGTCCCTTGACCCAAATTTTCGTTACCAAGAACATAATGAAACTCATAGAAATGAAGAATAAATCCCAATCCCATGGTTCTTCCTGATCCTTGGCATGCCCCATCGAAGAATCCCCATTCCATATATCTCTTGATTGCCACTTCATTGACTACCCTAGGTTGTTTTCGCTTCAATACAGGCTTGTAGAAATTGAGAAGGAAGATTGAAGGTTGTGATACCTTGAATGTAGGGTGTCCCTTATCCTCAAATAGACTATCATTTCTGGTCAACCATATCCCCCATGCAACCAAAATGGGAAGCACCATGAATGCTTTCAGATCGAGACGAGAGAAAAACTCACGAAAGAAATTGGAAATGGATCCCTTGTCCAATAAATGAACTATTCCTAGCTGACTCTCAAACTCTATACAAACCTAACAAGTAAAAGAGTAGTCCAAAAATATATGCATGTTGGATTCATCACGCTTCTTACATAAATATCACAATCTCAAACCATGTTTATTATGCAACTGTAATATGTCCCAGGTCAACACTTTCCCTTTTAACACCATCTAGAAAAATAGAGTGCCTTGCAAAGGTCCCCTTGTTTTCCACATTTTTTTGAACCACCAACAACTAGGATCTCCACCTAGATCCTGCATAACCAAATAACTGAACTTTGCATAATAAATACCCCCTGCACTATTATAAGACCAACAAATTTCGTTCTGTAATTCTATCAAGAATACATGGGCCTTGAGTAGTTCAAATATGAAGATAGTCTAGTGATTTTTTCATCTTATATCCAGAGAAATATCCACATCAGAGAGCCACCCCTGTGTCTAGATAGTCATGTGTGTCGCATCACTAATTCTATTTAGTGTATAGTGACCAAGCTCCAAGTGAGATACAAGAACTCCAGGAAGAATGATATTGTCACCACATCCTAAAATAGCATCCATCACGATCCTTACCAATTCTCCTATACCAACCTTCCAAGACAAGAGGTTCCCAATGATAGGAAAGGAAAATGTGAGAGCATACCATTGATTAGATACATTTTTTGTACTTTTCCATCTTCTTCATATCCAATCTAGTACATTATCAGGGGAAATATACGTGTGAATCAATATCCTTTTCCAAAGGACATCTCTTGTCAAATGACCTAGAGAAATTTTGTTGTCAAGTCCTTCCCGAAAATCCATGAATACTTTAAACCCAAACCCCCACAACTTTTAGGTTTTGACAGAGTTTTCTAGTTTGCCAAGTGAGATCCCAAATACTTAGAAATTCCCTTACATAAATAATTAAAATAGATTTTCCTGATATGATTAATAATTCCTTCTAGGATAAGAGCCAGAATGTGCCAATACATTAGTATGGCCTCGATTACAAATTTAATCAAAATTATTTTGCCACCTCGAGACATCCAAAATTTACACCATAAATTGATTTTCCTCTCAATTCTAGTCAAAATCCATTTCCAATGATAGACATTGTAATTGTTTGGTTTAAGAGAGAAACCAATATATTTAATCCCATCCCTTAATTCAGCTGAGATGAAGTTAAAATGAACAAAAATAGTTTTCCTAATACCTTCATTCACTTTCAGAAAGTGAATGGTCTATTTAGATTTGTTTATCACCATTCATACTGCATCGCAAAACATCTCCAAAGTGTCCTTTATAACTCGACCTTTAGATGCTACACAAAGGAATAAAATCATCACATCATCCACAAATAATAAATGAATAAGATGTTCATTTCTACCCAACTTTACCCCTTGAAGTTTGTTGATTGTTTTAGCTTCCCCAATGGACCTTATTAGCCCATCAACAATCAATAATAATATATAAGGGGAAAGAGGACATCCTTGGCATAATCCTCTAGCATAATTGAAGAATGGCGACCCTGATTCATTGATGAGAACAACAAAGGAAACTGCATTCACACAACATATTATCTATTTCACCAAAGGTAGTTCAAACCCAGTATGAAAAAGCAATAATCTAAGGTAAATCCATGAAAAACAATCATATTATTTGGAGAGGTCAATTTTGATGAACAATATAGGGAGATTCTATGTTTTAATTGTATTCAAACCCTCTAAGCGTTTCCAATGGCTTCATGTATGATTCATCCCTTTAAGAACGTGGATTATTCAAAGGAAACTACATTGGATAAAATAGGTTTAATCCTGATGACGAATACCTTTGATATGATTTTATATAGGAAGTTACACAATGCTATCTGACATAAATCACCAAAAGTATTAAGAAAGTCCAATTTAGTTATCATTGTTATGAATGTTGAATTGATATTGCTTGGAATTTTACCTGTCTATCACATTTCTTCCACAACCCAAACTAAATCATCCCCAATAATATAAAAAATTCTTCAAATAATTGTGTTGTCCAATCGTCCGATCTAGGGCTCTTGTCCCTTTTAAATGAGGATATGATGGCTAATAGTTTAGGTTTAGTGACCCCCCAATAAAGTTCACAAATTTGTTCTTCATCAATCAATCTAGAAAAATATGAAATAAACTTAAGAATATCCCCCATGTTCACTTGTTCATGTTCCTTAAACAAATTCGAAAAATTATCCACTCCCAATGTTTCCAAAATTGAGAAACCTCATACCTTATTGCCACTTGAATTGTTTAGTTCCCAAATGGTGTTATGACTCCTCCGATGATTAGAAAATTTTTGAAAATATTTTGTGTTAGGTCCTCCGCTACAATCCATAGTGCCCTACTCTTGAGCCTCCAAGTTTTTCTTCTAATAAAAGACCATTTTTGTTCGAATATATTTTTAAAGATTGACACTTCTATAGAATTGAGGAGGAGGACAAGTGTCCTTGATTCTATGCATATATATACTTGATTTGCTACTCAACATTTTGGACATCCTATTATTTTTGTTTTCTCCTAACCCTAGCCCAGAAAGAGACTTTATCTTTAACCAATTGAAGGGAAGCATTGAACTGAACACTAGCAGGTGCCTCAACATCCTTCTAAAACTACTTCCAATGATCGTGTATTAAATTTTGGAACTCTTTGTCCTCATAACACACATGATTTCATTTAAAAGGAACCTCGGGATTCCTCGATACCTTGTTGAATCCCAAAAAGATAGGAAAGTGATCGGAGCATCGAATATTTCCAACCCATGATTATTAGAGCCCACAATTATGAAGTAATGTGTAATGCACTAGAAATCAGTTCAATCTCTTCGAAACCCCTTCTGCTCCTCCTCGACTTTGCACCAGGTCAGACAAATATGAATAGGCTCTACATCAAACCAATTGGTCGATTCCATTTTATCAATAAAAAAACTTGCCAACATTTCCTCCTTAGAACATAATCCCTAAATCTCCTCTTTGTCAAGTGTTATGTTTAGGTCCCTGCCAACAATTATATTATCAAAACTGATACACTTGAGAGCAAATAGCCAGTTCCAGAAAACCTCCTTCCCCTCATAAGGCCTATACAAATTGAGAAGAAGGAACAATCAGTCCAATCCCTTATTGAAATTTTCTATACGTAGTCCTGAAAAAATAGAAAAGCAATTTGTAAGGGAGAAACTTGATGAAATCCCCATAATGATACCTCTAGAATGTCCAACCGAATCCATACCTTGCAAAACTCAACCTAGAAATAGTTTCATCAATTCAACAATAAGGGCTTCATATGGACCCATCATTTCATGTATAAAAACAATATCTGGTCTATCCATATTAACAAACCTCTCCAGATTTTTTTTTTTTATCCTATTCCCATAGGCACCTAAAATTTATAGACATGAATTTCATGAGGTACCCATCACCGAGGTTGTGCCCACTCTAAGGACCCCATAAATTAATTTTTGTCTATCCTACAATATTTCACATTGGGCATGCTTTAGCGTTGACTTGTACCCCACCTTGTTTGGGATAGGTATTTTATGTCCATAAAATCCCAAACCCCCTGAGGCTTTTCACTAAGAAAAATTCCTAAACCTCAATAAATAGGGGTCTCTACTAGAAAAGGTTGAGGTAGAAACATGATACATAGGTCTATGAGATCTAGAGGCATGAGTGGATAAATATTATGATCTTTAGAGAGACTAATAATGAGAGAACCCACCCCCTCCTTCCTAGAAGGTAAATTTGACATTAAGCCCCCCAAGAGAAGGAACTGGAGTTGACACCTTTGTGCAGGTAGGCACACAATACGTAATGTGTTCAGAGACTGATACAAAGGAATGGTTTTGAGTAGGAATAGGCTTACAAGGAGCCATATGTGGTGAAGTAATCTTCATCCAAAGGTATTTAAGTTTGCTCCACTCAGAGGGTGCAAGGTCCAATTCATCCCCAAATATAGAACATAGAGAATGATTTACCAATCCTCGTGATTCCCTGGCATCCAAATCAACCTTAATATTGCTAAATAAAACTCATGTATTAAAACCCAACTAATCAAATTGTTATTCCATAGGTTGAGTTCCACCTTCCTCCTCCACAAATAATAATGGATAGGTCTGTGCATCCAATATCTATAGAGCCCTAGTGGGACTAGTGAAATTACCTCCAAAATATTGTCACCCAAGCCCCAAAAATTTCTTTTGAAAGTGAAGGTCGCAGTATGCCATAACATTCCCTACTTGGTGGCACCTAGAGCATCGGAATGGAATGTTACCATAATATAATCGTTGATTATAAGAATGATCACACATCACCAACTCCATAGATTCAAACAGTCCTTGATCTGGATCCAGATCAACCAAAATTTGAGCCACCAAGTGCATACTTCTAGTTTTATATTTGTCATTAGCAACTACAAATTTACCTAAGACATCTCTAATGGCCTTCAGTATTGAATCTAAATATAATTCTAAGGGAAAGTTAGGTATTTTAATCCAAGTAGGGAAACTTGTAAGAATCTCCTCCATAGCATCAAACAATAGGTGTCGGGGTTTAGCAATCAACAAATTCTTGTCCTAATACTATCGTCCCCTTAGAACTTTATTTGCATAGTCTTTTGTAAGAATAAAAAAAATATCCACCCTCTGGATAGAAGGTGAACCACTGGGACATAGTCTAAAACTAGTTTCCACTCCACTTGCATCCACGAGTGAAGAGATACCATTGAATCCCTCCTTCCACCAAACTCCCCCATAATGGCATGGTTGTCTAGCCTACAATTTCACTTACTTGGAGATCTTCCCCTACAACCAAAGACACCCCACCACTGTGTGATTTAACAACCTATTTACTCTTACAACCAGTGCTCTATTTTACCACAGGTAATCCATTATCCATATGGATTTTGGTGGCCTCCCACCTATTCCAACTACCTCATTTTGGCAGTTTTTTTCTAGTTTTCGGGTCCCGAACTTCCAGGGTTATTTTGAGGCCCTAAACAACATTTTTAGGTCTCGAAATAGTCATAATATAGACGGAGTTAGAGTTTGATGGCAACATGTGTAGTCCTTGGATATACCTTTCCAACGGGCTATCGTGCACCTAAAACAAACATAGTATGCAAAAGTTACAACCCCGAGAAGTTGATGTACTATCTTACCCCAACAGGGCCCACATGACTTTTGGCGTTTATCTCCTTGGGTTAGGTTTTTGGATGTCTAGGTTTTTGGAATTCTTGCTTATTGTAAAAATTCTTGGATATCCTCATTGTAACCATCTTCTTGCGAATGAGCGCAACCGTCACATCTCTTCTCAGAGATAAGCCGCCACCATTCTAGCAAGCTTGTTTTTAGTCTGCATTTTACAGTTTCAACATATTTCCTTATTGAATAGAAGTTGTTTTTACTATATCTATCTTATTGTTTCTTATGTTTCTGTGTTAAGAGTAATAACAATCTGTATTCATTTTGTTATGCTCATAAAATATGGATCGATGGTATCAGAGAAGTCTGCTCCTTGTCGTTATTAATGCATGCCCCTGACGAGGTCAGGGTACAAAGAGTTGGGTCTCGAGCTTGTTTCTCTCGAGGACAAAATCTCTCGCACACCCAAGTGACCTCTCATGGTGGGATAAAATAAAGAAGATGAGACAAGAGATCCTTTCAAAATTTTGTTCGAGGAATCTCTCACGCAACAGAGGAACGAGATGATGGATAGTTTTGTGCAAATCCTTTGGGAACTACCAACAGGCAACACATCTTCCTTGAGTGGAGGTGCCACCCCCTTCAAGGTACAAATAAACTTTGATATTCCTATATTTGAAGGTTAGATAGACATGGATGTTGTAGACAAATGGTTAAATTTTCTAGAAGGGTATTTTTTTGTCCATAACTTTTCGAATAGAGAAAAGATTACTTTTGCACTCCTCAAATTCATTCCCCATGTCAAATATTGATGGGATGCTTTTTGTGAGAAAAAGGAAACAGACAAACCCTCATTATTTATAGTCGTGGTCACATGGGATTCCTTCAGGGATGTTATTAAGGAACAATGCTACCCTACCAAAATTTATGACGACGTGTATACAAAATGGACCACACTGCGGCAGGAAAGAGACCAAGCAGTGCAAGAGTTCACAAATATCTTCCATACCTTGTGCACCAAGATGGGTATCAAATATTTTGAGTGACATCTGGTGCTCAAGTATCACAGTGGTTTGCATAGATACATCCAATCTGAAATGGATTTTTTGGACATCTCATCCTTGGGCGCGACATATCGATATGTTGTCAAAATCGAGTAGAAGATTAAACAAAAGACACGACAATTTGGGCCTGGGAACCGCTCATAGCAAAAGCAGAGAAAGGGCAGCCCCAACCCGCAGAACAAAGGACAAAGAAAATATGGACAACCTTAGGACAACAAGTCTAATCCATAAGCAAAGAAGGACACCAGAAGGATGAAGAAAGATATTGGGAAGTGGTGCGACTTCCATAAGAGCCCTTGGAATAACTCAGTTGATTGTCGCTCAAAACATTCGTTGGTGGTTGAGGTGAAATCCTTTGAATTAGATGCAGGTTTCGAATCCAAGTCAGAACCAAAAAGGGGAAGATGGATCATTGACACGGAACCCAGTGCCACCATTGCTACCACAAAGATCCAGCCCGGTGAACCAAACGAGCCAGAGGAAGGCGAGCGCCTCTTTCAATCACAGATGTGGGTGAAAGGCACCCCGCTGCACTTCATCGTTGATAGTGGCAGCCAAAAGAACCTCATCTCAATAGAGTTCATCAAGTGGCTAGCCCTTTCGACAACATCACACCTACATCCCTACACCATTGGATGGCTCCGCCAAGGAAGAAACCTCTGTGTCAGCCAACAATGTCACTTGTCGTACGACATCAAGCCCTTCAAAGATGAGGTATTGTGTGATTTTTCTCCTCTTGAAGTTTGTGTTATTCTTTTGGGCAAACCTTATTTATGGAAACGTCATGTTGTATATGAGTCTAGGCCTCACATTGTTATTATTACTTTGGATAGGAAATTGTACATGATACATTAGGCAGTCCCACCTAGTGTTATTTCCTTGATCTCTGCCAAGCAATGCAGGAAGGTCATCTCTCAGACCAGGAAGTTTGTATTCTTCATGATTCACTCTCGGAGTGAGTGAAATATTACAGGCACATCCAGGGCCTCCACGATCGACCTCTCCACATAGCAGAAGCAAGTGGATAAGGTCGTGGAAGAATACAAAGATATCTTCTCCTCACCTACTGGGGTACCACTACATTATCAGGTCAAGCATCCCATCGATATGACCCCCGACGCACCACTACCCAATGGGCCAGTCTATTGTCGCTCTTTGTTAGAGAATGAGGAGATCAAGCGATAGATCCAAGAACTTCTCCACAAGGGGCACATCCATCCCAACTCATCGCCTTGTGGGAGCCCAATCATGCTGGTGCAGAAGAAAGACGGGACCTGGATACTTTGCATTGATTATCGAGCCCTAAATAAAATCACATTCAGGAACCGATACCTGATTCCCTAAATTGAAGACCTCCTTGATCAGCTCAAGGGGGCCAAATACTTCAGTAAGATTGATGTGAAGTATGACTACCACCAGGTCCCAATAGAGCAGATAGATGTATGGAAGATCGCCTTTAAGTCAAAAGAAGGTATTTTTAAATGTTTAGTCATTCCCTTTGGTTTGAAAAATGCACCAACAAATTTCATGAGGATGATGGACAATATCCTATGACCTTTCACCAACAATTTTGTAGTGGTTTATCTATATGACATCCTCATCTACAACAAGACTTGGGTGGAACACTTGTAGCATATTCATCACGTTCTACACACCCTGCGACAACACCATCTATATGCCAACTTGGAAAAATGCTCCTTCGACATGGATAGGGTCCAATACCTAGGCTACATCATTGATCAGAATGGTGTGCATGTGGATCCAACCAAGATCCAGTTCATCCATGACTGGCTAGCCCCAAACATACTCACTGAGCTTTGAAGTTTCTTAGGCCTTGCCAATTTCTATCGCAGGTTCGTGTTGGGTTTCTCCCGTATTGCATGGGCCCTCATCCAAGTAACCAGGGGTGGTGGTAAGGAAAAATTTGTGTGGGGCATGTCCCAACAACAAGAGTTCGATGATTTGAAGGAGCACTTGTGCTCAACCTCCAATACTTTCATTACCGGACCTGCAACAACCCTTTGAGGTCAAGATCAATGCTTCTCATTATGTTGTGGGCACAATTCTCACTCAGAACGTCCACCCCGTGGCCTATCATAGTGAGAAACTATCTGATGTCGTTTGTAAGTACCCTACTTATAATAAATAAATGTACTCCATTGTGCAAGCCTGCCACTAGTGGAGGGATTACATTCTTGGGAAGGAGACAGTCATCCATATTGATCATAAGCCACTGTATTTCATGTAGACATAAGGAAAAGTGCATAATGGCTGCCATCGAAAGTGGTTCACATACTTGCAACAATTCTACCTCAACATCAAGTATAAAACAAGAAGTACCAATTGAGTCGTTGATTGCCTCAGCCGACCTCCAATCATGGTACTCACCACGATGTTAGACTCTTGTAGCTACAAGACCTCCAGATGGTCCCACCTCTCTGAGACAGGCCCTAACTTCACCACCACCAACCAAAGGTTGGGCGCAAACTCAGTTGTCACTAATTTCCATCTTCAGGATGGGTTATCATGCCATCTGGGCCATCTCGGCATTCCATCAAGCGAGCGAGCAAAGATTATCTGGGAAGCCCACTATAGTCGGGTGGTAGGAGACTTCGACGTCGAAAAGAAAGTGGCAGTGTTGCAACAACATTTCTACTAGACGAAACTTTGACAACATGTCCACAAGTATATCCAGTCCTGCACTATTGCCAAATCAACCACTAAGAAATAGGGCCTGTACACCCCTCTGCCTACTCCTGACAGGCCATGGGAATCCATCTCAATGGACTACATGTTAGGCCTCCCATCAATCAAGCGGGGAAATGACTTCTTTTTTATGGTTGTTGATCTCTTTTCTAAGATGGTGATTATGGTCACCTGCAAGTATGGTCACTTGCAAGAAGAGCATCACAATGGATGCCACTGTCAAGCTCTTCTTTGAATGAGTGTGGGTAAATTTTGGAATCCCACAAACCATTATCTCAGATTGGGATAATTGGTTCCTCATCACATTCTGATCGAACTTCTGGTCATTGTTGGACACCAAGCTCACCAAATCCATTGCCTTCCACCCCCAGACAGATGGCCAAACCGAGTTCGCCAATTGGATGATCGTGCATATCCCGCACATGTACAATTCCAAGCACCCCCACACATGGGATGTGATTCTTTCCTATGTTTAGCATAGCTACAATCGGGCCATACATAGCTCAACCGACCATAGCCCCTTTCAGGTGGGGTTGGGATTCCAACCATTGGGTCCCATGGATGTTGCACTACCCCTTGTGGCCACCTTGGTCGACTCCTCACCCACTCCAACCGAAGCTAACAAAGCTACCCTATTCATTAAGAGGATCTATCACATCCGC
The DNA here is from genome assembly GCA_009831015.1 of Picea engelmannii. Classification (NCBI taxonomy): domain Eukaryota; kingdom Viridiplantae; phylum Streptophyta; class Pinopsida; order Pinales; family Pinaceae; genus Picea; species Picea engelmannii. The sequence goes on along the minus strand of ML789507.1, from coordinate 604,787 downwards.
CAACAGGTTTAGTATATTTTACAGAAGTCCAATTCCAAGTATAAGCAATGCCATGATCAACACCGGGTGCCACATAAGTTTCAGGTGGGAGATAAAGTTTGGTTGCACTTGCAGAAAGATTTCCTTACAGGGCCCTATCGAAATATTCTCCCACTCGGTTATGGACCTTACACCATTACCAAGGTTGTGGGTGACAATGCTTTTGAGCTCAACATTTCCCCCTTTCCTTGGCCTGCACCCGGTGTTCAACGTGGCTCTCCTTTGACCATATTTTCCACCATTATTGGAAACCGCAGAGATAGCAGAACAATTGACACCAACAGAGATCAAACCTGATGACATGCAACACAAATCTAATGATCATATTGTGGACACACGGGTCAAGGGTACTCGCCAACATAGGATCCGACTTTATCGATTTGTCAAAGAAAGGAAGCTCCTACACCAAGGCAAGTGGCTCACTCGGGGCCAAATTCAGTAGAATTTTCCTCATCTGATGGGGGAACTCAATGCAATGGAGACCATTTCTTCCTAAGGGGGGAGGATTGATCCATATGTATTTCGGTGGCCTCCCACCTATTCCAACTGGATCATTTTGGCATTTTTTCAGTTTGGCAGGTTTTTTCTAGTTTTTGGGTATGAACTTCTGAGGTCGTTTTGAGGCCCTAAACAACGTTTTTAGGGCTCACCACAATCAAACTTTCGATGGAGTCAAAGTCTTATGGGAACATGTGTATTCCTTGGATAGACCTTTCCAACGAGCTATCATGCGCCTAAAATGGAGATCGTATGCAAAATTTACGACCCCGGGAAGTTGATGTAGTAACTTACCCCAACGGGGCCCACATGACTTTTGGCGCTTCATCTCCTAGGGTTAGGTTTTTGGATGTATAGGGTTTTGGCATTCATTTTTATTATAAAAAGTCTTGGAGAGCCTGATAGTAATCATCTTCTTGCAAATGAGTGCAACCATCACATCTCTTCTCAGAGATAAGTCGCCACCATTCTAGCAAGCTTGTTTTTAGTCTGCATTTTACAGTTTCAACATATTTCCTTATTGAATAGAAGTTGCTTTTACTATATCTTTTTTATTGTTCCTTGTGTTTCTATGTTAAGAATAATAACAATATGTATTCATTTCGTTCTGCTCATAAAATCTGGATCAATCCACCACCCTGAAGTTCCCGAGGGTTGAAATTCCTACCAATAAACCTTAAAATATGAAAGCTAGGAGAAGAAGGGTCTTCTCAATCATCTTCCTTTGGAACAAGAGTACAACACCGAGTCAAGGACTGAGAACCCTCTACCTCTCCACTGATTCCAAAAGTTCTAGCAAGGTTTGATTCCCCATGGCATTTACTCCCTGGACTTACTTCCTGACAATAGTCTCCCATGAGATCAATAGAAAGTGACAGAATGTTAGAATCATTTGCCTCTAACATATAAACCTTGCCAGAAATACCAGTTTCCATGCTCAAGCATAAATGCTCCAAATACAACATGAGAGTGGGGTTAATGAGATTATTTTCAAAGATCATTTCCACTAATAAGAAACTTTTAGAATAATCCATGAGTTGCACAGACTTGTCCATGTGGAAAAGTACTTCTCTATCCCCCCATGTGTTGTGAAAAAACTCAAGGGAACCCCTATAGAAACCCTTGGTTCCCCACACTGGTGCACTTATATACGTGCATCGAAGGTTGTTATTACTAAATAAGTGAATTGTAGTTCAATTACATAAATAAGTGCATTGAAGGTCGTTATTACTAATCTGTAATAAACTACCATTTTAATTCAATTCAAAACACACTATAATTTGTGTGTCTTAAACTTGTCAGTGCACCAATGCATGATTGTATACAATGCATTGAACGAGGTTTAGATATTTTGTTATACAATATCGCTTTGATTTAAAAAATATGGGTGTGCTTGTATCAAGGACGCACTAGTGCATTCCCTATATATGTGCACCGAAGATTATTTTATTATTATGTGATAAAACTAATGTTGGTGTGACTTTAAACAGTAAGTGCATCGATGCATAGGTCCATCATATGAACCATATAAGGTTTAGCCATTTTTAATACAATATTGATTTAACTAAAAAAATTACAACTCATCAGAGCACTTCCTTAAATGATGCATCTGTGCATTTACAAACCCTAAGAAAACCAGTGCGTCCATATTTAGATGCATTAAATAAGGTTTATCGATCTTGTTATACAATATCTATTTTATTTAAAAAAAACAAGAACTTATCATGCACTCCCTCATAGGGCACCCCCATGTGATTATATTATCTACACACCATAAAACATAAGCAATCTAGTGCGTTTGTAGATCTTAAGCACATCGATGTGTCTATATGTAATAAGAATTGAATAAGATTTATACATTTTTTCATAAATTATATCTACTTATTTAAACAAATTTCAAACCCTAAACACTATTCTTAATAACATGTACATGCATTGGTTCATACAACAACTAGTGCACCAAATTATATATTTTAAAAACCCACATTGTGTGCCATAAACACAATATCACACTAGTCCATCTTACTATCAATCACTTCAAGGTAGGGTAAAATATAATTAAAATTATTTACCTAATCGTCAATTCATTTTGATATTTCCTTCAATGCTTCCAACCATACAAGCACCATTTCTCACCATCCTCGTATGAGTGCCCCGTTATTGATGCTATCATGTTGCCATAATCCTCGATCTCTTTGCTTTGCTGGTAAATTTGGTTCATTTTTTAATTTTTCAAAATGATACTATATTTCATTTTTTACTTATGCAACAACCATGCCTCATTGATAGGTAAGACACTGAGTAAATTGTTTGTTACCTCATTTACATTTTTAACGTATTAAAATTTAGAATTTTCCTGAACTTTACTTTTTTTTTTCATTTAAAAAAAAAAAAAACAATATGTGTGGTGCAATCAATATGTTAATCTTGCATTGAATTATGCAATGCATCCTATAAATTAACAAGATGCACCATTAGTGGAGAATCACTTAAAGTGGATCACACTCGTAAAACACAAAAATATATATCTTGCTCTTTTTCAATGATTTTCATAATATTAGGAGACACCATTAGCAGTGCCTATAGGTATTATAAGTGCACCATTGAGTACTTTATAATTATGGAAATTCTCAGACTTGTTGGTGCTCTAGGAAATGTATGGATGCACCATTATTAATGCATATATACATACAAATCACGTTGTCAAATAATATTTAAATTGTGCATTTTCCTGCACATGGCAATGCAGTTGTAGATGTACACTGGCACAATTAACAATGCTCTTAGACATCACAAGTGCAACCTTGAACCAAATTTCCTACCATTGTTGGTGCACTTGATAATTTAAGGAAGCACCATGAATTATTCTCTCTTACATCATAATTGCACCAATAATCTAATGAATTAAATAAAAATTTGAATTGTTGGTGTGTTACAAAATTTACTAAGCTATCACAGTGAATTGTAGCTATCATGGTGTGTCTATATATGTGGTGCATCCGTTCTTTGACAATAGTTTTAAAATAATTTATCGACTTTAGTGATGCATTAATATTTAATAAGGAGAACCAATGATGGTGTGTTGGTGACAAAGATGCACCGTTGGTGGTGTTGTTGTGATAATAAAGAGTACCAAAAAATTTTACAACGTTTTTTTTTTGCAAAGAAAATTAATTTCAATTTTTAATTAATATTAAAAATGGAAATTTAGTATAGATTGTTTATAATGTGTGTGTGTGTGTGTGTGTGTGTGTGTGTGTGTGTGTGTGTGTGTGTGTGTGTGTGTGCATTCCTAATGACATTTGTATGTGAATTAGAGACAATGATGATGGCAACACCAATAGGTTGACATGTACAACTTTATACATGAGTGGGAGGCTAGAGAGAGGGAGATGAATATGTACCATCATACTATTACATCACATACTCATATCCTTTTAATGCATGTTGGGATCGTCAAGTTTTATGAAGAGGTTGCATCCCTCAATGGGAATATGTGCTTGTTAACAAAATTGATCCATCAATTGGATCATGTTAGGCTAGCATTCAAGGTCATTCCTAATCTATGGTACCATCCCATGGAGGAGGATATTTATTTTATTACCAAGTTTTCTAGGAGAGGGGAGGATTTTCCCCAATTCCATGATTTTCCACTTGACGTTGTGGGAAAGAGATAGCTAGCATGTGCATAGAGATATGTTAATGAATCCATCACTAACCCTAGTGCCTTCCAAATTGTTGGTGGCCAATTGCATTTACATGCATTTGGTGTAGATGAGGTTAGGTGCCTATTTCTCATGGTCATGACACTAATACACTATAACTTTGATTTGTAGTGCATTAGTTTTCCTCTGATGCACTATGCAGATAGTTTAGTTTATAGGTCTAGATTGATTAGGTGATTTGCTATTTTGTGCAACACATTTTTTTCACTCTTGATTGCTTCTATGTTGTGTTTAATCAGAGGATTATATTACAATTTGCTTTAGATTTATTTACTTATTTTTTGAGAGGTCTCTGGTGACTCAACCTACATTCCATTGCCTCCATCCTAGGTCGATGATTGATGCACATATGTACATGTGGCGACAATGTTTCCTAAGAGGGGATAGCCAGAGTGATTGTGTAGGCAAGTTATTTTAGAGGTATTTCATTTATTAGCTAATGAGGATGATTATGTCCTCGATCTTGTATAGTACTCATATGTAGGGATGGATCGGTGAGGATGTCAGAACGTCCTATTTACTCCAACTAAGACACCATATGAGAGAGGTAATATTATATTTAGATTTTTATTAATTTAGTTATATATTTCTTGTCTTATTTAATGCATGTGTAATTGATTGTAATATTTTGTTTAAATTGTGTAATTTTTTTTTTATTATTTTGTAGAGGTTTTGATGCATGTTGAGGAGGTGACTCCCAACATGTTTAGGAGATGGTTAAATCATATGAGCCACCTCAGATGTAAAAACCTGGCATGTCACACAAGCCATATCACAGATTCCATCAGCATGTGACTAATCAGATATGCGCATTGATGAATTGTCATTGATCAATTCCTATACGATCTCAGGAGATCATGTAGGACCTTGTGCTTGCAATGATATGTGCAAGCATTTATCATGATGTAAAACTATTTATTTGTCATATTGACAGTGCCCTCAGCCTACTCGAGAGGTTGGGGGCTACTTGGCCTTATTCTTTGGATCCATCTTCTAAGGATAGTAGTCCTCCACCTCCTATTCCTCCCCAGATTCCACCACTTCCTCCAATAGTAGATAGAATACCATCTCCTCTATAAGAAATTTGGCCACCATATATTCCTCTAGCACTATATTATCCACCATATATTCCTCTAGCACTATATTATCCACCATATCTTATAGTGGATTGACCACCATCTCCTCATCTAGAAGTAGACCAAACATCATATCCTCCTTCAACAATAGGATAACCACCATCTCCTCATATAGTAGTAGACCAACAACCATATTGACCTCTAGCACAAGACCAATGATCCAGGGGATCAAATTTTGCTCAAAATTCAAAGTGCTTTGAATCACTTCAAATCGAACGGGTGCGTGGGCCTCGTCGTCATGAACCCAACACAACTCGTTTGGGTTCAAACGGACATCGGATGAGAGAGATATCGTGTTCTGTTCAAATCGTCAAACAGGCAAAAAACATGTGCTGACTGTACAATCCATACAATCAATACAGATGTTGACGTGGCAGGGCCATACGACATGTGGTAGGGCTGAGTTGGTAGGGACGTATGACACGTGGCAGGTGTTTGTTGGAAGTTGGACGATGAATTGTTTCTTGACACGTGGCTTGTTTGTGGCGAATGAAATGGTGACACGTGGCCCAATCAATGGCCGCCACGTGTCACCTGGATAGTGGTCTAAAACATATATAGTCGGCAGGACTCGACCCCGCGACCTCCAGGCAGGGGAAGAGCCTTGGGAAGGGCTGCCCAACGAATGTGCCACCGTTTGATTCTTATTATATATACGGTAAAAAAATTATTTGAATTGATTATTGTTGTGAGTTGGGGCGCGGTCCGGGCCGAGGCTAAGCCCCGGCCCTCGCTCATATGTATATGTGCTATGGAACCACAGGTGCGTGAACTTCTGACCGTTACCATATGGTTTAAAACTTGACCCCTTTTTGTATATGCGCGCAGTCATATGGTGACCTATATGCCCACGGTTTTGGCGGTTAGGGGCTAGGCGCATAACCATCCTACAGTTCACACTATTTTGCGGTTGCGCTTGGTGCTGGGTTTTCACACATATATGTGCATCGAGGCTAGGTTGAGGAGACAGAGGTGCATTTTGGCGATCCAGAGACAACAAGTTTGAAGGGGAACTTCCAGGAAGCCTATCTTCTTCAATTTTTGGCCAAACGAGGCGTCGAAAAAGCCCAGCTAGGGGTTTTTGGATGTTCTGAAGCCATTGGAGCCATCTATTTGGAATTTTGAGCATTGTAAAGAACATATTTTAGCACTTTGAGAAAATAATACAAAAGATCCATTGGAAGTTGGACCAGTAGATGTAGCCCAAGAGAGGGGTGAACTCCTTTATCATTTGTTGTGTTATGTGTTTTCTGTTCACTGTTATTTGTTGTTGTTTATATGCATCTTGAATATGTAATTTCTATAAAATTTGTGTTTGCAAAATTAATCCATTTGCATAAAAACACTTGAATTAAAACTTGCAAATATTTTCAAGAATACAAGTCTTTATCATTTTTAGATCAAGTTGGTATCAGAGCTTAGGTTGTTGAAGGCTTGATTATTTGCAAGTGTTTTGTTTTTTGATGCTCACAAGGTTGAAACTCACAAGAGGAGAAGGTCAACTTGTAGAGCCAAGTTCTCATCCTTCAAGAAGAAAGATTATATCATCACCGCAAACTTCAAGGAGGCATTCACCAAGTATGGCTCATGAAGAGAGTCATGAACATATTCCTACAGAAGATGAAGATCTCAGAAAGGCTTTCATGGAAATGAGAGAAATGATGAAAGTATTGATGGAATAAAGGAATACAAGGTTGCAAGGTGAAGGCTCCAACCGTTCAAAGCACAAGGGAGACAATGGTGATAAAAATCCAAATGGAAATGGAGGGAATGGTGCTTCTCCACCACCCTCACCTCCATCTTGCTCTTCTTCTACCAGTTCAAGACCTCTTCCAAATTCTCCAAAGGGACATGGTAAAACTCCTCCACAAATTCCTTTGTTAAAGCTTGATATTAAATTCGAATTGCTAATGTATAATGGAGGGGTAAATGCTGAGAAATTAGATAATTGGATTCGTCAGATTGAGGTGTATTGTAGGATACAAAAAATTCGAGATGATGAAACTAAGATTCAACTTTCTTCTTTAAGATTGGATAGTGCAACACTCATTTGGTGGGAAGCCAAGACTCAAGAGGACATGAAGAAACATGGTAAAATTTTAACCTCTTGGAATGATTTTATTGTTGCAATTAAAA
>ML789507.1:580041-593855 GCA_009831015.1 Picea engelmannii | reverse complement strand
AATATCTTACAGAACTGCATGAAGACACAATCCTTGACAGGAGAATGAGAACTTCAAAATGAGGAAATGTGGAATATCTTCGAGTTGGTCTTAAAGGCACAAATCCAAGCAAAGCCAAGTGGATTGAGGTTGGAAAGGTGAGGCAACTATACCCTCATCTTCAGATAGACTGAAAATAGTCTTTTGGAGGTCCAAAATCTTTCCAATGGGGAGGTGTGATCCAGGGGATCAAATTTTGCTCAAAATTCAAAGTGCTCGGAATTGCTTCAAATCAAATGGGTGCATGGGCCTCATCGTCATGAACCCAACGCAACTCATTTGGGTTCAAACGGATGTCGGATGAGAGAGATATTGCGTTCTGTTCAAATTGTCAAACATGTAAAAAAAATGTGCTGACTGTACAGTCCGTACTGATGCTGACATGGCATGGTCGTACGACACGTGGCAGGGATACGTTGGCAGGGTTGTACGACACGTGGAAGGTGTTGGTTGGCAGCTGGACGATGAATTGTTTCTTGACACATGGCTTGTTTGTGGCGAATGAAATGGCGACATGTGGCCCAATCAATGGTCGTCACATGTCACCTGGATAGTGGTCTAAAACATATGTAGTCGGAAGGACTCGACCCTGCGACCTCCGGGCAGGAGAAGAGCCTTGGGAAGGGCCGCCCAACCGATGCACCACTGTTTGATTCTTATTATATATACGGTAAAAAAATTATTTGAATTGATTATTATTGTGAGTTGAGGCGCGGTCAAGCCCCGGCCCCCGGTCATATGTATATGTGCTATGGAACCATCGACACATGTGCTTCCGACCATTACCATATGGTTTAAAACTTGAACCCTTTTTGTATATGCGCGTGGTCATATGGTGACCTATATGCCCACGGTTTTGGCGGTTAGGGGCTAGGCACGTAACTGCCCTACAGTTTGCACCATTTTGTGGTTGCGCTCGGTACTGGGTTTTCACATATATATGCGCGTCAGAGCTAGGTTGAGGAGACATAGGTGCATTTTGGCGATCTAGAGACAACACGTTTGAAGGGGAACTTCCAGGAAGCCTATCTTCTTCAATTTTTGGCCAAACGAGGTGCTGAAAAAGCCCAGCTAGTGGTTTTGGACGTTCTGAAGCCATTGGAGCCATCTATTTTGCATTTTGAGCATTGTAAAGCACATATTTTAGAACTTTGAGCAAATAATACGAAATATCCATTGGAAGCTGGACCATGAGATGTAGCCCAAGAGGGGTGAACTCCTTTATCATTTGTTGTGTTATGTGTTTTCTATTCACTGTTATTTGTTGTTGTTTATATGCATCTTGAATATGTAATTTCTATAAAAGTTGTGTTTTCAAAATTAATCCATTTGCATAAAAACACTTGAATTAAAACTTGCAAATATTTTCAAGAATACAAGTCTTTATCATTTTTAGATCAACCAACCACCATCTCCTTTAGTAGATTGTTGTGGCTACAACAACTCCCATTAATTTTTTCTGTTCCAGGAAAAATTGAATGGGCCCCCCTTACTAAAATCCTACATGAATCCTAAAGCATACCAGTGATTTATCAAATCTGGGTAAACTTTTAAGGTTTTTCAGAGGAAGAGTTGCTTCCATGATACTTTTTGGACTCTAAACAATCTTTTTCCCAAGCCTCATTTGCATTGAAAATAATCTTTTTATTTCAAATTTGTTGGATTTTAACATTATATTTAATTTAGGGATCTCTCTGAATCTTGTGCATAATTTAGATCTCATGCAGGGAATATCAGTGTTTCATTGTCCACAATCCTATCGAGTATGATCTATTAGATTCATTATATAAGAAGGATGGGTTGCGTTCTTAATAAAAAATTTCCAAGACCCGAAGCTCAAAATAATATCAGAATTTCATCCTCGGGTTTTCTCCATCGGAATGACGAAACCTACTTGTCAATGTTTTCTTCCGAAAAGGGATTTCACCGAAATCCTATCAGATGCCCCTTTTCAAACTCCTCTTTTCGGAATGTCAAAGGGCATAAATTCTTTCAATGAATTTTCTTTCGATAGTACTTTGTTGAAAAGACTTTTCGTAATATTTTATAATGATAATTTCTTTGCTTATTTCCTTTCGAAGGCTTAAATTTAAAGGTTTTTTTTATCACTTCAAAGGTTGTGTTTTGTGTTTGATTCGATAGACCTTGGTATTGTTTAAAACATTGCTAACACCTTTTCACTCTTTTCATTGTTTAATCTTGTCTTAGCACACTTCCCAAGGCTATTACTCGAATAGTTGGTGGAGAATCCTCTTTCAGGTTTTTCTTATGAGTAATTTTCTTATATTACTTATGGCCCAATCTCTTCGATGAGTGTTCTCCCAATAGACTGTGTTATAAGTCTTTTAATTTTACCTTTTAAACTCCTTCTGTAGAACTACTTTTTTTACGCTTATACTATATCACCTCGAGGGATAGTTCCAAAGGTTGTATTAATGAAAATACTTATAAACCAAGCATACCTTTTTCCCTTTTCCAAGCCCACATCGACACTCTTTCGAAGACAAAATCCAAAATATTCGTTCGAAGGATCTCCATTGTATTATATCGCTAGCAGAATGAACTGATTAACAGACTGAATACAATAAACGCAGAGATATGAAGAACAACACAGATATCCAGTGAACAATATATTCTATTGAATAAATGAAACAGGCTGAAACTGTAAAACTGCAGAACTAAAACACTTTCTCGAATCGTGGTAGCTATCTCTGAGAAGAAATGTGGCTGCTACGTGTATCCGTTTGAGTAGAATGATTACAATGAGGCTCCAGAGGCCTTTTTAACATTACTATGAATGCCAAAACCCTAGACATATAAAAACCTAACCCTAGGAGATGAAACGCCAAAAGTTATGTGGGCCCGTATGGGTAAGTTGGTACCTCAACTTCCTGGGGTCATAACTTTTCATACGACCTCTGTTTTAGGTGCGTGATAGCCTGTTGGAAAGGTCTTTTTGAGAACTACACATTACGTTGTCAAACTCTGACTCCATCTATAGTTTGAATGTGGTGAGCCAAAAAAACATTGTTTAGGGCCCCAAAATGACACTGGAAGTACATCAAGATGTGCTGACATGAAAACATACAAAATAAGCCAGTTGGATTAGGTGGGAGGCCACCAGTATTCACCTGGAAGATGTGTAGGGCATCAAACAACCCCATAAGTGTAGAACCCACAATTACAAAGAAGTTTAGAAGAATGTGTTGAACTAAAAACTATCAAGAGGAGCCCGTTGGAAGCAATATCCACCAATATCCACCTAGATCAGTCCTCCCCCCTTAGGAAACAATGGTCTCCATTGGGTTGAGTTCCCCCATCATGTGAGGAAACTTCTTCTGAATTTGGCCTCAGGTGAGCCACTTTCCTTGGTGGAGGATTTTCCCTGCCTTGACAACCCGATAAAGTTGGATCCTCTGTTGGCAAGTGCCCTTGACCTATGTGTCCACTATTTTATCAGTGGATGCTTGTTCCATGCAGTAAGGGTTGAGATTTGTTGGTGTCAGTTATTCTTTGATCTCTGAGGTGTCCAATAATGGTGGAAAATATGGTCGAAGGAGGTCCACATTGAAAATTGGGTGCAAGTCAAGGAAGGGTGGAGTGTTGAGATCAAAAGAATTACCACCCACATATTTCATGATGGTGTAAGGCCCATAGCAAAGTGGGCGAATATTTCAATGGGGCCATGTAAGATGCTCCTTTTGAAAATGTAACTAGACCTTGTCTCCAACCTAAAACTAGTGCAGTACCCTGTGTTGATTATGGCATTGCTTGTACTTAGCATTGGCTTTCTGCAAAATCTCATGGACCTATTAGCGAATGTGTTGAATCCTCTCAATGAATCTAGTGGATTTATCAGTCTCAAAATGAACATGGGAAGAGTCTGTCTGTGTGGTTGCAAGAGGTAGTGTAATATTAATGGGACCCAAGGGTTGGAATCCCAATTCCACCTGAAATGGGCTATGGTCGGTGGAGCTATGGAGATCTATGTTGTAACTGTGTTGAAAATAGGGAGACTCTCATCCCATGTACGTAAATTCTTAGATTTGTACAAGTGCAAGATGTTGACAATCATCCGATCGACGACCTTTGTTTGGTCGTCTGTTTAGGGGTGGAAAGTAGTGGATTTAGTGAACCTGGTGTTCAACAATGACCAAAAACTTGACCAAAATGTGTTGAGGAACCTGTTGTCCTGGTCGGAGATGATGGTCTGTGGTATCCAAAAATGGACCCACACTCGTACGAAGAAGAGCTTGGCAATATATGACACTGTGATGTTATTCTTGCAGGATGTGAGGATGGCCATCTTTGAAAACCAATCAACAACGTCCACAAACACACAATCATTTCCTTGCTTGGTGGATGGAAGGCCAGACATGTAATCCATCAAGATGGATTCCCAAGGATTCTCGGAGGCTATAAGAGGGGTGTATAAACCTTTCTTCTTGATGGTTGGATTGGCAATGGCACAGGTAGTGCAATATATGATATACTCGATGACATCGTGTCGAATTTTTGGCCAATAAAAATGTTTAAGGAGAAGGACCACAACTTTCTCCATGCCAAAATTTCCTGCCATCCGACCGTAGTGGGCTTCCCAAATAATATTTGCACGCTCTCTTACTGGAACAAAGAGGTGGACCAGATGGCATATTAGTCCATCCTGAATGTGAAAATCGGTGATAGTCGCACCTGTACCCAAGAGCTTATAGGTGGTGGTGAAGTCTGGATCTTGCTGATAAAGTTGGGGCCACTTAGATGCCTCATGTTCACAAGAATGGAGCACAGTGGTGAGTGCAACCACAAGAGGTTGATTGAGGAAGTAAGTGACATGATTTGTGCTCCCTATCTTATACTTGATGTTGATATGGAACTACTGCAGGTAGGTGGACCACTTCTGATGGTGGTCGCTCTGAAAATTCCCATGTGTCTGTATGAACTGCAGAGTCTTGTGATCGGTGTGGATGATCGTCTCATTTCCCATAATGTAATGTTTCCATTGACAACGGGCGTGTATAATGGAACACATTTCCTTGTCATAGGTGGGGTATTTCCGGACACTATCTAAGAGTGTCTCACTATGGTATGCCACCAGATGACCGTGCTAAGTGAGAATTGTGCCTACAACATAGTCATGTGCATTAGTCTCAATCTCAAACAGTTTTTGCAGATAGGGAAAGGAGAGTACTGGAGTTGAGCACAATCGATGCTTCAGATCATCAAATGCTCATTGTTGTTTCTTCCCCCACACGAACTTTGCCTTTCCACCTCCCTTGGTCACGTGGCTAAGGGCCCATGCAATATGGGAGAATCCCAACATGAACCGTCGGTAGAATTTGACCAGTCCTAAGAAGCTCCAAAGTTCGGTTAGTGTGGTGGGGGATGGCCAGTCACGGATGACTTGGATCTTAGTGGGATCAACATGTACCCCATGCTCATCAACAATGTAGCCCAAGTATTGGACCCTTTTCATGCCAAAGGAACATTTTTCCAAGTTAGCATATAGCTTGTGATGCTGCAGATTGCTCAAAACCTGCTGAATATGTCGCATGTGCTCCTCCCAAGTTCCGTTGAAGATGAGGATGTCATCCAAATATACCAACAAAAAATAGTTGGTGAAGGGTCTCATTACATCATCCATCAACCTCATGAAAGTGGATGATGCATTTGTTAAGACAAAGGGGATGACCAACCATTTCAAAAATAACTTTGAATTTCATACGTTTTCACCGTGATCTTAATCTTTTTCAATTTGTTACAATTTAATTGTTCTAAATGTTTCATCGTGATCATAATTTTTTTCAAATTGCTACATTTTAGTAGTTCTAAATGTTTAGACTATGATGTGGATTTTCATGTATCAAAGTACTGAATAACAACATTTACAATAGTTGTTATGTAGCTTTTATTGGACACTTTTATAGCTAAGCAATTAAACTTTTATGGATTGTCTGTCTCGAGGTGATAGGTCACTTGATTATTTGGTTTTGGATCAATATTTGTAGATTTTTGTAATGCATTAACTTTCTCAAATCCTTCAAATGTGAAAAAGAAAAAAAGAAAAAAAACAATTGTTATGTACTGTTGGTTCGACAAAACCCGTAGCATGGATTGCCCGACGAGATTGCCCAACGAGATTTCTCTTACCATAATTTTTTTTTTATTGTCCACGCATTTATCCCTTGCCCAACGCTCTGCAAGGAGATTGCTAGCGCTTATGAATCGAAGCCTAAGTCAGTGCCTTGGTTCCTTTTATGGGTCTTTTAATAGTTGCTTAGTGTTAATTCCATGCCCTCTTGAATCCGTTACTAGTGTGCTTATTAATTTGGGCAGCTAGGCAATCCTAGCTTTACTCGACACCTTTTTCCACTCTACCCCCAATTAATAATTTATAATTATGAAGTTAACCAAAGCCACACGACGATATTAAGATCATCCTATTGAATTATATTGCAGTTCATCATTACTAGCACAGTCATATAATTTATGACTGATAAACGCCGAAAGGCTAAAGGAAAATTCTGAAAACAGTAACTACGAGCCAACGACCTTCAAGATCGTACTGATCTACCAACCGAGACTGATACCCGTTGCCTTATTCTTATTTCGACAACACCATCCAAATCATTAGCACCAAAGTCACAGCAGGGGAGTTGTTGGCCCGCGATATCTGTTCCGCAACATGGTTGTTGAACTGCATCATATCGCCACACCGCGATGGAAACATTAGGAAGTTGGATAGAACTAGCTAGGTAGGAACAAATACATGGATGATTCAGTTTGGACTCTCAACCTAAGATCTCTATATAGACGCAGAAATGAGTGCCCTGAGCGCTTTCTCCAACTATTCAGAGTAGAGAGGAAGACAGAGAAGACACAAAGGCTGGGGAATGAAACACTCCACGTTCATGTAGAAAATGAAACACTCAAATATGGTAAGTTCAAAGGTTAATCATTCAAACATGGTAATCCCAAAGGTTAATCATTTAAATGTGGCAATCATATGGTGCTACAATAATTTCTTAATATGATTAGGTAAATGTTAAAAAGTAAACATCTTAACGGATGCATTCAAAAATACAAGGAAGTTATGAAGAATAAATCACATTCATTCATTTGGGAGGACGACTAAGAATATGCCAACATCTTCAATTGTTAGCCATCAGATTCGAATTTTAGATTAAAAGGTGATTAATTGTGCCCATCTCCAATAGGTATACGCCTTTCGGCGTAATAATACAGATTAAAATTTAGTTCAATTTCAATTAATTAAATAATTATACCTTACCTCAGACAGTGAATTCATGGTAAATTAAGTTCTTTCAGTTAAAAATAAAATAAAAAAGGTTTAAAATAGGCTGTATAGAAAAATACTAAATAAATTAAAGTTATAACAATTTAAGACAGATGTTTCACTGTTTTTTTTTTTTTAACTTTTAAGTGATTTTAATGTTCACATGTTAGGCATCTACAATGATGAAGTTAGAAACGTCACATGAATAAGTGATGTGCTATAAAATATTATATTTTAAGTGTGATATTTCAACATATTTTTATATTTCCTTTTTTTAATAAAAAATAAGGATGGAATTGAAATGAGATTACTTAGAAAAGTTTTATAAAAAGAAATTCAATAATTTTGGATGGACATTTGATTTTCTGTTTGTAGTAGGTCTTTAAATTGATTTTGAGAGTAACATATTATGATTATATTGTTATAAAGTTAAAAATATCACATGACCAAGTAGCATATCATAAAAACTTGGCATTACAGATATGTGATTTCGATGAACACTATTGTAACAATGAGATTGGTCTATTTTTAAAAGGGTTTGGATAGAAAGTAGTCCAAATTTAACAAGTGTTGCATGGCAACGTAGTCCTTGCCAAGTTGGAATGGGAATAAATGCATTGCTATGGTGGGACCGAGGGAGAAATAGAAGCCCGAAACAACAAAGACACGTGGGAAGCAACTTGATGTATAGGTGGTGCCCATGCAGAGGATGACTCGTGCCAGTGTGTCACACGACAACCATAAGACATTGGGCAGTAGATGACCCCCAAAGAACCTCTCAAATTAGTTAATCATAATATTATTTTAATATGTGGTTAATATGCGAACGAGGATGTCAATCCTACTGCATTTTTTTATAGATGTGATACTCCTGTTTAAGTTTTTTCTTGGGGCGTGTATAGTTCAAATATGGGACTTAGAAAATTTCTTTCTCAATGACTTGAAATAAAGTTTCCTGGAAAAAAGGACCAGGAATCACAGATATTAAACATTCAAATATGATAAACACAATTTTCTGACATCCGACATAGTTGAAGAAAAAAAAATTACCATTCCGAAAGCATCCCACAAGGCACTGTTGAAATTATTCCCGAATTAGTTTTCTTTGAAATTTATCAAAAATAATAACGTATGTTACATATTTGTGGAAATTTAAATGTGTTTGTCATATAGACTAGGATTGGAGCTCCCGCGGACCATAAAAGAAATAAGTACAAGAAACAGGATTGTAGAAATAAGAAGTGCACAACAGTAGAGAGGAAGACCTGAAAAGAAGAAATTGGAAGTTATGAGTCTTTGGTTAGAGATTTCTATTTAAAGAGGTAGAATAATTGGACTGATAAAGAAAGAAAGATGTGATCGGTATAGACTTACTATGAAGTTGATGTCTTTTTGTTTCCCTTGTCGATGATCACTGGAATTGTGCCAACCGATTGTTTCCCTTCGTCGGTGAGCTTGTCCATTCTCCTTTGGAGCCATTCTTCAGTGTAGCTTCTCATGGGGGCCACGTTGATTTCACCCCAGATTTCTATGTTGAAAAGCTCGTTTTCTAATTTCCTTAGATCCATAGAAATACTATAGAGAGCATGTTCAATTTCTTCATTGTGTGCTAAATAGTCCACTATCTAGTTCTCGACGTCATCTTCACCATATTCAAGGATGCCATAAAACTTTTCTAAAGACAACCCCTTTAAAATATCAACGTGTTCATCAAAGGCTTGCTTGGTTAAGGAGAAGGATTGAAGGATTAAGTTTGCGTCTTGAACCTCATTGGTACTTCCGACTAAGTCTATTTGGGTCATGTTTCTGAATGATTCTTCTTTCTTTGATATGTCTTGTTCACACGATTTGACAATGAGTTGCAGGTTCTTAACTTTCTCTTTCCAGCATGCTTTTAATTGTTTGATCTGGTTTGGGGAGGGGAGATCCTCCTTTCTTCTTTTCATATTGGAGATGTTGATGACATGGTTGGAAAAAGGGATCACTGTCTGTAGATATAAATGTTCTTCATTTTTTGAATTCGTATGCAAATGTTCGTGCAAATCATTTTCCCTCGTTCAAAAGGAAACTATATTTTGTGATGTTTCCCAGGCTTCAGTAATTAGCTGCATTCTTTTATTGATATTATTCTCTACATAGCCTCTACAAGATGTGAGGGGGCTGGAGGATCCTTTTAACTTGGCTGCAAGGGTGGTAGGCATTGTTATTGCACAATTTTTAGCTAGGAAAAGGCTATAAGATTGAAGGCCAAAATGGTGTAACAGGAACCTATCCCATCCAATGTCACCATGATGGGGAGGTTCTTTCTCTTTAGGGAGGTTAGGCCTAGGGGAGACGTCCTCGGTGACCTGTGGTTTTGAAGAGGCAAAAGGCTAATAAGACCAAGATAGGATTTCCCCCCTTCATAAGTCACCACCCAAACAGAAAGTCCCGGCTAAACAACCAATAATAAAGTAAATCCCCAATGAAGAACACCTGCCTCGAACAAGACAACAACAAACATATTTATGCAAGCTATATTTAAATGGGTTAGTACTTCATAAGACTATCTGATAAATATATATAAGCAATTAGCAATAAATGTTGACGAAGTCAATGTTTATCAATAGCAAATGAAAAATATAGCACTTCACCAATAAATATTGGAACGATGTGGCATTCAATGTAACCAATCAACACTTCATTTAATAAATGCTTTAAACCACCATTCAATTTCTCATAAAGGAAAACGTTGCTGCAATAAAGATGAAATATCCAATGATGACGTCAACAACTTAGGGTTAGTAGGTTAGGGTTTTAAATTCGAAGAATTTAGAGAATTGTTTGATCAACTTCACTTCAACGATAAAGGAATTTCAGATCAGTGCCTTAGGGTTTAATGGAGTCATAAGTGAAGGACGCGAAGGATGCAAGATTTCAAGGACTAGAGGGAAGAGTTTTGAGGTGTTGCAAAGGCAAGGCCTCAAAATCAAAACCCTAGGGGATAGAGGCTCACTCTGGTGTTGCTAAAGCAAGGCCTTGTGCTCTCTCCTCCTTCCCGGCAAAACGACTAGCTCAAGAATAAAATATAACCAAAACAAGAGGGTTTGATGAGGTGAGGTGTTGCTACAACAAGGCCTTTCAACAAACCCTAGAAAGAGTATGACCCTAGTGTAATATACCTAGGCCAGGGACGTCTCACTCTTCTTGGCTTTTAATTGGTACGACTAGCAAAGAGGAAGAAGAAATATGAGTGTAGCTTCGACTAGGCTCTTTCTTCCTTCTTCAATGGCTGAAAATTTCTCTATCAGGGGACATGAGACAAGGACCTACTTGTGTGCTTGTCACCTAGGGTTTTGATTCAACAAAATCATAAATAGATGCAAGAAATTAAACTACAACCATTCATTCAAGAATTTTTGCAAAAAAATACTTACAATTCACCAAGAAATAACCATGCAAACCCTAGTTGTAACACCTTCCTTCAAGAGAAACACCATAAATGCCAAAAAATCACTTCCTTCAACAAGTGCGCATCACTTAATCCATCCAAATACCCAAGAGAGGGCATCAATTTCAGACCTCACTAATGAGTGAGTAAGTTGTGATGATAAAATGAGGATCAAAATCCTCAATATATACTGTATCAATGACCTAATTTACTTTTTAGGTCATAAAAAGGTCGACAAGGCCATAATATCAAAATTATATTGTTTTTACATTAAATTCTAGACTAAAACCCTAATCAAGCAAAAAGGTAGGACATCACCCCTTCCTAGGGTGACATTAGCCCTTATCAGGGAAAATGTAGCCTCCTGAAGCAAGACGTTAGCCCTCATTGGGCTCATCCAAGCTGACACACGTGCCAACTTCCCTGTCCATCTGCCAACATGCTCATGATGACATCATAAGCCTCTTGGTGACGTCCTGGGCCATATAGAGCCAACGTCCCTCTGAAAGTGAGTCAATCCCCTAGGCCAAGCAGTGTCAGGGTGCCTCTGGTGGAACGTTCTCTTATTCTCTAGTGCCAAGTCTCTAATCATCCTCTGCCCTGTCTCTGCCCCCTAATGGGGTCTCAACATCCATCTTGTGGGCTCTTCAGCCCCATGGAGGTTTGAACTGATCATCTCCCCATGTGTACTGGTCCTAATGGTACCTATCCGTCGGGCATGGTCTTGCACATCAAAAGCTACACCCTCCATGGTCTCATTAGTCACAGGGATCATAGCAATGTCAATCACATCTCATCATTAATATTATTAAACATATGCATAAAATCCCTAATACATTTGTCAATAGCTCAAAGAGATTACACAAGCCTACTATAAAAATCTAGAGGAAAAGGCAAAACGTTCTATTGGGCTAGTGTCCATAGGAAAAGGTGAGTTCCTAGAAGAAAACTTCATCAAAACCATCTTACTTTTACCTTTTGGACCTTTAGCCCCTTCTTCCCACGAGATAAGGTGTAATCCTGAAAATAGGTCAACCCGCCCAGACAAGGTGAGTGGGACAAATGAGCAGGAAATAAGATGAAATAGTGGTGCTATGATGGGAGTGGATGATGGCCTTTCAGAAGCCCCCCCAAGTGGAAAACCAAAACCTATGGACAAAGGCTTGCTAGGACACCCTGTCAATCCCCCCAAACATGGTCAAGTGGGAAAATGTAAGATCCAAGCAGTTTTTAGAAATAAAAGGAATCAGATGCATATATTTAAAGGTTTTAATGACCAAAGGTGACACATACCATGATACTTGGACCAATTACCTCATGGAGCAAGAATGTTGTGGGTGGGAAATCCCTCCTACGGACTAGCACTAAGGGTTTTATCATGCATGTAGAAATGACCTAAAGATTCTTACTTTTTACCATCATCCCATGCCTAAACCCCCATTACTCATATGTAAATACAAGGCTCAAGAGATTAAGTTGATGTACCTTATTTTTCGTGTTTTGATGTCGATTCCTTTTCATGCTTGGTCGTTCTTTGACTGCAACTCTCCCCCCAATGCTGACCTGCATTCACTAAAGACAAACAAAGAACTCCACATGCATTTGATCTATGAACTAATAGGTTAGAGATTTAATCAATCATAAAATCAATATTCCAATAATGACAATCTCATATGGTGGGACGAGAAAAGCAATTCTTTTATTAACTTCACAATGATACCTTATAATGATAAAGTTAGCCACTGCTCCTCGATCCTGGTCCTCGGCTCTTCTTCCACTGTCTTCCAACTGCTTTTCTCTATACTTCTCTTTGCACAAGGATGGATAAAGGTTGGGACAAAGGGAATTATTAATCGGGTATAGTTTCTTTACTATGATTCTCCTTCTCCAAATGGGACCCCTAACCCTTCTTTTACAGGCTAGAAGAAGCTAGGTATTTGGTCGAAACTCTGACCATGCATGGCCGAAAGGTTTAGTTAACTTACCCAAAGTTGTGTGTTCCGTCAACAACTTTCCTTTTTCTGTGCTTTTGTAGGTACCCGTGGGCTGTCTTGGGTCAACTAGCGTGTACACGCATGTAGTAATGAAGCAGGGTGCGTGGGCCTTTATAAAAGGGGTTTTTAAGAAGAGTTGTTCAATAATGTTTTGGCAAAGAAGGAATTTGAGATGGTCTGATGCCAGGGAAGCATGTTTGGTGCAAATTAGGGTTATAACATATTCCCCGTAATGTGTGAGGTCAGAAGATCATTTGATGGCCGAAACACATTAACAATCTTCACCAATGTTTCGAATAAGTGAGCCCAGGGACCAGAAATCGGGAGGTGTCGTCTGCAAAATAATAATTGTCTCACCGAGGTGGGCATGCCCATGCTTGGGATAAAATAAAATCATGGCTACCAATCAAATACATTGTAGATCCATGTCATATAACTATATAAAGTGTAGCCGTGAGCAATAGACAACAGAGCTACATATCAAAATCAAAAGGATACACGTGTAGAGTATCTATCTTCTAGAAGTTGATAAGGCCCGATGGCTAGAGATGAGGTCTTCAGAGCTCGAGAAACAACTTCAAAATCTTCAAAACTTGGGTAGGAGTGTAATATGAGTGTTTACTACCCAGAGGTTTTCGACGGCTCGTCGGTCATGGACTAGAGAATCTTGATGATCAGACTAAAGGCTTCATTGATTTTGAACAAAGACTTGATTGGACGCTCCAGATGGCTAGGCATGAGGGAAAGAGACAAACTGCAGAGGGGCTGACTCAGGCTTGGTAAAAACTTCCCTTGGACAATAGCACGACAATGGATGAGACTCAGGCAACATGCCATTAACATAAGTTTACAAGGCAGGAGGCAACACAAACTCTCCATATGTTTGGAAGAATAACCAAACAGAGGAGGACACAACTCTATGTAGCGAGAACAACTTCCTAAGGTCGTATTAAATCCCATAGTTTGACGAACAAATAGACATATGTGCTTTATCCAAGGGCAACTCATTATGTTGCCAATAAAGAAAATACTTTTCCCTTCCTCTTTTTGGGGTATA
>ML789507.1:569861-579993 GCA_009831015.1 Picea engelmannii | reverse complement strand
CAATAATTTTGGAAAAAGAATAAAAGAATGTTACGTTACAAAGGAGGAATGAGTGTTGCAAACATACAAGTTCAAGGCGCAGGGGTAAGACTGATGTTCAAAGTAAGGACACTCGAGAAAAATCCTCCAGGGGCCAAAGGTGTCAAGACGCAGAGGCAAAGTGCTACAGGGCTTACATATAAGGCATGATTTAGATGGTTCAGTCGAGAGCAACATGGAGTGGGCATTAGGCCAAAGATGCGGGTATGCAAATGCGATTAATAAAACACATAATGGTAACGTCCTTCGATGTGAGTTTAACGAGCCCAGAGAAGGTAAGCTCGACGGTTTTTGATATTTAGAGAGTCTGAAAAACGTAAAAGGAGACTCCACTGGGGTACCTTTTTTGAAGGTAGTCTAGTCGGTTCGAAAAAGGGGTAAACTAGCACCGAAAAGACATCTATTCAAAACCATTTTAACGAGTGTGATAAAGACAAGATCACTTGGCCATTTTTTCATTTTTAAAGAGTCTGAAAAAAGCTTAACTATGGACTCCGTCAGGAATATTCTTTTGGACCATTTTAATGAGTGTGAAAGAATAAGGTCACTTAGCAATCTTTTCAATTTTAGGGAGTCTGAAAAGAGCTTAACTATGGACTCCGTGGGGGTTCCTTTTTCGTACATTTAGTCCCTCAGTCCAGAAAAAGGGTTAAAATGATACCTAAGAGTACTCTTCTAGAGAACTGAAGTTCCTTAGAGTATACCTTTGTTCGTACAGTTGATCATCCAGACCGAAAAAGGGGTAAACTACCATCGGATAGATGTGACTTCAAATTTTAGTTTAACGAGCATGAAAGGCCACAAGATCGCTCGACAATCTTTTCATGTTTAGAGGGTCTGAAAAGGGTTTAAAAGAAGACACGTGGGGGCTACGACTCATGTATGAAATTGGTTTAGGTAGAGCCTGCTGCTAGGTTCAGACCAAGAGTCTCTTCGTTAGTCAACTTGGGAAGTCTCCCAAAAGGGAAGAAAACACAAACCACGGTGTAAGTCCTCCTGCGGGATAGAAATCGTAGTCATGGCTTCAAGGATAGCCTCATCCGAAGGTGATTCAAAATTTGGGAAATCACGCAAATGAGGGTCGACAGTCCCAATGGGTGAAGTAAACTGACCATACTCCATATGACGATGGAGGTTCTGGCCAGGATGGGTAGAGTCTATCAACGAAGAATCACAATCACAAGGGCTTGAAGATCTACTAACAACGAGATCAGACTCATAAAGATACTCAAGCCCACTTGGACCAAGAGGGGGAAGCAAGGGCTCCCATGCCCCCATTGGATACACCAATGGATCAATTGTTGATTCCAAGTCTCGAAAAGCAAAACATGATTACATAGGTTCCTGCTCATAAGCAATTGAACACCGAGGATAAGATGCCACATAATTAATCCGTGGCGGGGTAGAGTCTACACAAATGCTAGGAACATATAAAGGGGTAGTCTGAAATAATGCCAAATTAGGATGGTGATTATCAGATGCCAACTGGTCAATAGTAACAATTCTTCCATTGTGAGGGAAGTGCATCACCTAGAAGAGCGTAGACACCACAACATTCATAGCATATACACAATCACGTCCGATAAGCATATTGAAATCTAACGGGCCTTGCACCACTATAACATCATCAAGGACAATTTTCCCACCTAACGAGATAGGAAACTGAGGAAGAACCCTTAAACAATCACTAGGACGTCTGTCAAAAGCCAACAACACATGCGAAGTAGACACAAGCTTGGGAGATCCCAAGAATTTCGAAACCGAGGAGGATAAAATACTTGCAGAGGCTCCTTCATCCACTATACATCGATAAATGTTTATTGAATTAACTTCAACCTTTATTTGAAAAGGTGCATAAGAAGGAAGACGAGGCTCAACAAGATCATTCCAATCAAAGGAAACCATCCCAGGGCTTGGAGGGGGTGTACTCGAAATGAGTGGAATGCCCCTTTGTTGTGAAAGTACTGAACTGGAAATGCTAAAAACATATTCGGTAGACACTTCACTCCCCAAGAGAGGAGTGGTATCAGCTGAAGACTGCATCGGTGTGACCACTTTCTCAACCAATGGCTGAAAAGGCTATGGGGCTACATGGTCTAAAGGCACCTCATCCCCCAAAAGAGGAGTGGGATCAATCGATGACTGCATCGGCATGAACACTTTCGCAACCAATGGATGAATAGGCTGCAGGACTACATGGTCTAAAGGCACCTCACCCCCCAAAAGAGGAGTGGGATCAGTCGATGACTGCATCAGCATGACCAATTTCTCAACCAATGGCTGAATAGGCTGAGAGACTACAAGGTCTAAAGGCACCTCACCCCCCAAAAGATGAGTGAGATTAGCCGATGACTGCATCGGCATGACCACTTTTGCAACCAATGGATGAATAGGCTGCGATACTACATGGTCTAAAGGCACCTCACCCCCCAAAAGAGGAGTGGAATCAGCCGATAATTGCATCAACATGACCACTTTCTCAACCAATGGTTGAATAGACTACGAGGAAACCTCAAAAGACTCAGAATCAGAAGAGCTTGCAGACAGTGACCACAATCTTTGTACCTCTAGAATGTCAGGGCACAAATGAGTAAGGTGATCTCCCTTGCAAAGCTTACAAGGGAGCTTAGGCTTACATCCTATCCATCTAGGTTTCTCAACAGAATTAATGCCCTCGACATGACTAGTAGTGGTTGGTTGCACGTCTCCAACATGACTTGCAGAGGTTAGTGATGGGTCGATAACATGACTTGCAGAGGCTATAGACCTATTACCCGTATGACTAGCAGTGACTAGAATTTTCCCCCCAGCATGACTTGTAGAGGGTGAGTGTGTGCCCCCAGCATAACTTGCAGAGGCTGGGTGCTGGTCTTCAACATGACTTGTAGAGGTTATTGACCTATCTCCAACATGACTCGTAGAGGTTGGTGATTTCTTCATCCTATTCTTCCTCTTTCTATTTCATTTAGACTTCCGGTTACTAGTACCTGTACTTTCACCAGAGGCAAGAGAAGGAGGAGGAGAAGACTTTGCTAACGAAGAAACATCAACAGGGTGCCCATGACTTAAGGTGCTTAAATGAGAAGCGTCAAGAGCATTCGGGACATTTGGAATGGTACCCAACCAAACTAGTAATCCCACATTCAACCCAGGATTGTACAAAGTGGCCATCAAAGGGACACCAATGTTCCCGAAGAAAGGAAAAGAACAAGAATCCCCTTGTGAAGGGGTTCCTTGGTTGGTATCATTGGAAACTTTAGCCATGAATATCTTATGCAGAGGTTCTCCCCTTGCGGGATCATTCAAATCCGTAAAAGTATCACACACTGACTCTGAAGAACCAATGTTATCAAAACAACGCCTATAAAGAGGTGGCTCCTCATTTCTAAGCGGAAGACTGAAAAGTCCTCTCAACCGGTGGAGTGGGAGATCTACCACCCTAGGTCAGAGACCCAAAGCCACAACTGACTAACTCACTATGTAAAACTAGGGAGCACAGAGCACACACTAAAAGTTCCTAAAGGAAAATCAAGCAAACGACTAACTAGTTGGAAGAACAGTTATACCAACCAACACTAGAGCAACTTACCGGTGCAAGTGCAACTCAAAAACGGAAGCACCCTCTGGGTAGAATTTGAAAAGCATGGCCCGATTTCTATCCTAGGTACCGTAGTATACCCCCACAATCACCTGTGTATGTCACTAGAAAGATAGGAAACTAGGTTGCCAGCGCTTGAACTGTCATCAGGCGGGTATAGTCGACAGTCGGGTAGACCACAATGAGCAGGGTATCAAGCCCAAAACCTGCCAAGGGAATCAAAAGAAAGTGGTTCGAAAGAAAACTGAGGACCTCGAATGGATTCGAGACCCATGAAGCTCTGTGGCAAATGCAATTGACGGAATCCCAAGACAAGCCCTCTATATGTGTTTTCCACTACGATTGGTCTGACTTTGGAGGGGTTATCTCTGCTACCTTTCCGCACGCGAGCTTGTGTTTAGCCCCTATGTTAGAGGGGGGTCCCGAATAAATTTCACGATACTGGACTTCTACACTCCTTAGCACAGACTCGTATGTTTGTTTTATAGCCTTGAAGATTTTCCTCTCCAACCTAAATCAAGGCTCTAGCCTAATCTAGTTTATGGACCCTACAAACATAAAGTCTAGTAATTTTTAATTAGCGTTCTTTTAACTGGCTTGATTTACTCAAAAGGGTACGGTAGTGCAACTGATGGTGTTAAGATTCTTGCGAAAAATGATGAAAATTATATGAACACTAGCAAAGAATGATTATATATATATATATATATATATATATATATATATTGAAATGCTTTTAAGATGAGAAGAAACACAACACTATGATAATTTCTTTTCTTTTTCAACTAACAATGCAAAGAAAATGCTAGGAAAGAAAGAGATCTAACAAACTAAGTTTTTTTTCTTCATATTTTCTTCCAATCAAAGCAGAAATAACAAAAGATTCTAAAAGAAATTGATGAATGCACGATTCAAAATGCAACTCATTTTCCTTAAAATTTCAAGCTAAAAATAAGTTAAAAAAGCTAGGAAACACAAGAAATCTTTCAATGAAAAAGCAAGCTATGCTGGAATCCAACCTAGGATAAAGTTGCTATGACAGAGACCAAGAACCCTGAGAGGTATAACTCTTGACAAGGAAAGGATGAGTCCCTCTCCTTAAACCAAAAACTTTTCTCAACAGGCACGCTGCTTATAGTTCAACAACCAGTGTGTGCACACAAGCTGTGTAAGGTCAGAGCGCGTGTACACGCATGCAGACATTATGCAGGTCGCGTGTACCTATGCAACTCTTCAAAAAATGAAACAACAAACAATTAAGCACTGGCAAAGACTACTGGTATTGAGAACCAGAATCTCTTGAAGACTCAGAAACTTACTTTGACAGAAAAAGAAAACAATTGAAGGAAAATTTCATAGAACAAAACCAATCTGAGGTGAAACCTAAGCTACAAAACTACAAAAAATAGAGACTAGAATGAGTTCCATAAAACCCTTGAGAAGGATTTGTTTTGACAGGGGAGAGGATGACTGTATCTCTAAAAGAAATTTTCTGAAATCATACACGCGACTGACACTTCCTCAGCTAGTGTGTACACGTGGGCCGTGTGAGGGTAGGGCACGGGTACACGCATGCAGACCTTATACAGGTTGTGTGTAACTCTGTGGGTCTCGAAAAAAAGATGCGGCCAAGCAAAGAAACAACGATAACTGGTATGAAAGACTAGAATCTCTGTCAGCTCAAACTTTTGCAGAAACTTTAGAAACAAGTAATGAAACAAATTTTTAAAAAATACCCGAAAAACAAAATATTCCCAGAAACCCTAGAGATCCCCAATATGGTCGCCAATTCTGTTGTGGGTGGGAAATCCCTCTTACGGACTGGCATTAAGGGTTTTATCATGCATGCAGAAATGACCTAAAGATTCTTACTTTTTACCATCATCCCATGCCTAAACCCCCATTACTCATATGTAAATACAAGGCTCAAGAGATTAAGTTGACGTATCTTATTTTTCGTGTTTTGATGTCGATCCCTTTTTGTGCTTGGTCATTCTTTGACTGCAACTCTCCTCCCAATGCTAACTTGCATTCACTAAAGACAAACAAAGAACTCCACATGCATTTGATCTATGAACTAATAGGTTAGAGATTTAATCAATCATACAATCAATATTCCAATAATGACAATCTCATATGGCAGGATGGGAAAATCAATTCTTTTATTAACTTCACAATGATACCTTACAATGATAAAGTCGACCACTTCTCCTCAATCTTGGTCCTGGGCTATTATTCCACTGTCTTCCAACTGCTTTGCTCTATACTTCTCTTTGCACAAGGATGGCTAAAGGTTGGGACAAAGGGAATGCTTAATCGGGTATAGTTTCTTTACTATGATTCTCCTCCTCCAAATGGGACCCCTAACCCTTCTTTTATAGACTAGAAGAAGCTAGGTAT
Organism: Picea engelmannii; assembly: GCA_009831015.1. Classification (NCBI taxonomy): domain Eukaryota; kingdom Viridiplantae; phylum Streptophyta; class Pinopsida; order Pinales; family Pinaceae; genus Picea; species Picea engelmannii. Next base: position 573,956 of record ML789507.1, on the reverse strand, counting down.
TTGGTTGAAACTCTGGCCATGCATGGTCGAAAGGTTTAGTTAACTTACCCAAAGCTGTGTGTTCCATCATCAACTTTCCTTTTTTCGTGCTTTTGTAGGTACATGTGGGTTGTCTTGGGTCAGCTAGCGTGTACATGCATGCAATAATGGAGCAGGGCATGTGGGACTTTATAAAATGGGTTTTTAAGAAGAGTTGTTCAACAGTGTTTTGGAAAAGAAGGAATCTGAGATGGCTTGATGCCAGGTAAGCATGTCTGGTGCAAATTAGGGTTATAACAAAGAACTCTTTCTGATACAGGACCAAACTGATGGTGATGGATGCTACCACTGCTGATAAGATAAGGATGATAGAAGAAGAAAAGATGGGCCCTCCAGGTCCATGCTCAGGTCAATCCTGCTCTCGGTACTCCATGTCTAGGACCTGTGGGCCTCGAGACATGATCTCCTAGTTATCCCTAAAAAGCGGGGATACCATCTGGCTCCAACTCGGGGACATGTGCTCACCATAGAGCGCGTGAGAACCTCAACATCTCTGGCACAACATGCAAACCTGCTCGATCTTGAAAGAAGTATCAGTAGCAAAATTGGGGTGGTAATGCCACCCCAAAATTCATGTATATATATATATAGACTGAAAGAAAACAATCAATAAGTGTGAATATAAAAGAAAACTAACATGCAATGCAATTGATATAATACACGAGTGCAAAATGCCTACTTACCTGTACTTACCTTTGAAGTCAGGTTCCCCCACCCTGGTGGGGTTTGAGGAGGTGCCTGTTGATCGGTAATGGGCTCCTTCTTTCTTCCAAAGTGGATAAATAGTAGGAGTCATCGACTGATTCTTTTCCGACTTTGAAAGGTCCGAGCCATGATTGAATGCTTCCTTTGACATTAGTTGGCTCTCCCTTTTAAGTATCCCACATCCATACTACGTTTCGCTTCTTGTATTTCCTGATCTTATACTTGGTTGTTCCTTGGACAACCCTGGTGTACTGTGCAGAGGGAGGAGGGTGGGATTCTGCTGTAAACACTTCTTCATTGGATGGATGAATTTGTACGTCTTGTTTTTGTCTTTTCAACATCTTCACAGTCCCAGTCTCTTTGTCTTTAAATTCATCAAGTAGTTGTTGGTACTCTTCCCTTTTGGGCCATTTGATTTGATTAAAATCCATCTCTATTGCGAAAGGCATAACTTCAGGAGAATATTCATGAAGGGTTTGTATGATCTTATCATGTTACTTGTCACTTTTGACCGAGGGACTAACTTCTTGCACATGGGTCTCAGTCACTGGCTCATTTAGGAGACGACCAATTGTTTCATTCTTTAGAGGGAATTCTATAAAAGAGAGGTCCATCTCAAGGGTATCGCCCAACATTGATGCAAATTTCATGGACAACAACATCCCCCATACATCTGGGATGTCTACTATCAAAATGTCAATGTGGATCACTTTCTCAGAGTATTCTTTAAGGCAAATTTCCACATTCTCAACCACTCCATGTGTGGGGATGGCTTTAGATTCAAAACCGCATACATTTCTGTAAGGGTGTGTCACTTTCAACCCTAATTTTTGCATCAATTTGAACAACATTATGTTGGAACTTGATCTTGTATCTAACATGCAGTTGTTGATGCTCTTGTCTTTCATTATTAAATTCATGAAGAAGGGAGGGTTTTCTTTGTATTGGACCCTGAAATGATCAGCTTGTAGCATGATAGGGGGGTCCATGGGTTCATCTGATCCCTGAAAGAAAGTGTCAAAGCATTCCTTGACTGATGGGACCTTAATGGCTTCCCTTAGGGGAATGTTTACATGCATCTTGGATAGTTCCCCTTCAAAGTCAAATTTTAGGTGAACCTTCCCAATCTCAGATGTCTTGGGAAGAATTACTTCCAAAGATGGGGGCTTTGTCTGGTCAGTAGTAGGTTGGTTCAAATTCTTTCTTATGTACACTTGAAATTCTCGTTTCTTTAGATTCTCTTGTGATTCCTGGTCTAGGTTGTTTATCACCACCATCCTTGACCTAGCTGCTTCCTTTACGATCTCCTGATGCTCTGCGTCAGTGATATTTATTTGGGGAACCTCCATGAAGTGATCCATGTTATTTACTTGTTGATGGCCATTATTATTGTAGGGGCACTCATGCTCCCAATGTGCTTCACTGCATTCTAGGCACCAAGGGTTTTCATCCACAACGTTTGTAGGGGCCAAGGTGTTTGGGACTTCTTGCTCAATTTTTGGCTTATAGAATTGATTCCCCTTCTGAAAATGACCTTTGTATGGGACTCTGGGCGCTTGGCTTTGGGATCTTTCCAAGTTGACTATCCTACTCATCATTTGTTCCTGATTTTTTATGATACCATCCATAGAGGCTTGCAACTTGGCTATACTAGCACAAAGGTTTGAAGTGGGTTCAATATTGTGGACTAATTTTGGCTTGGTGTCCATTTTTCCCCTTGGATTAGACAAAGGCTCGATCTTGGATGAGAGGAGGTTTCCCTCTATTTTAGTAGCAAGCTTTTGGGCTTCCTGAACGAATTTGGGGTTTTTGTCTATGAGAAGATACCCCAACTGGCCATTGAAAGACCTGGTGTAGATGTGGATGAGGTAATCATCCTTTAGATGGTGGCTTGCAGGGATCCTTTGCAGCAAGGTCTCAAACCTAGTATGGAACTCCTAAATAGATTCATTCTCATATTTTGCAAGGTTATTTAATCGGGTGAGGAGCATGTTAGTATCTTCTTTGATACTCCATCTTTTGAGAAAGACTTCTTCAAGTTTGTCCATGGTCTTAATGCTACCATTGGGAAGGCTTAGGTACCAATGCCTTGAAGCATCATAGAGGGTAGCAGAGAACAACTTCACGACTAAATCTTCAACATCGTCACTAATGGGATGAAGCTGGAAAAATGCCCAGAAGATGCTCATGTGTTCTTCAGCACTGATTGCATCAGTACCAGTGAATTTGGGCAACCACTTCGCATACTTAGGTGGCATTTTCCTAGGATAACCTGGTATGGATGACATGTCTAGTGGTTTGAAAAGAGTAGATGACCATTGTCTTTGATTGTTAACTGGGTTTGTTGTAGTGGTGGTCCCTAAACTAGACATGGTTCTCAAAGGAAGGCCTTTTCCGAAAAGTGATTTTACAACAGGAGAGCTCTTGGGAGGCTTCCTTTTGAAAGATAAAGGAGGATCATTGAAGCTCCTTGTGGTTTGTGGAGTCGCCAGATAGTTTACTTGAAACTACCAAAGAAAAGGGAAAACACCCTAGTGGAGTCGCCAGGTAAGCTTGTAAGAAAAGTGTATCTGAGGCAAGGCTTACCGAAAAGTGTTGTCTGAGGAAAGTTTGACTCAGTGTTCCCCGACAGCGGCACCAAAATGTTATCGCACAGTTTGTAGCTAGGAAAAGGCTATAATATTGAAGGCCAAACTGGCGTAACAAGAACCTATCCCACCCAATGTCACCACGATGGGGAGGTTATTTTTCTTTAGGGAGGTTAGGCCTAGGGGAGACGTCCTCGGTGACCTCTGGTTTTGAAGAGGCAAAAGGATAATAAGACCAAGATAGGATTTCCCCCCTTCACAAGTCACCACCCAAACAGAAAGTCCCGGATAAACAACCAATAATAAAGTAAATCCCCAATGAAGAACACCTGCCTCGAACAAGACAACAACAAACATATATATGCAAGATATATTTCAATGGGTTAGTACTTCATAAGACTATCTGATAAATATATATAAGCAATTAGCAATAAATGTTGACGAAGTCAATGTTTATCAATAGCAAATGAAAAATATAGCACTTCACCAATAAATATTGGAACGATGTGGCATTCAATGTAACCAATCAACACTTCATTTAATAAATGTTTTAAACCATCATTCAATTTCTCATAAAGGAAAACGTTGCTGCAATAAAGATGAAATATCCAATGATGACGTTGTTGTGGGGTTTTTCTACCCTACGGACTAGCAAGCTAGGGCTTTAAACTTGCATGCAGATCATGACCCTTCAAGAATAACTTTTAACCTCCTACCCAAACCTAAAACCCTTTTTCTCAGGCAAACATGGGAAGAATCAACT
>ML789507.1:553162-569779 GCA_009831015.1 Picea engelmannii | reverse complement strand
TAAAGCTTGAGGAAAGGCTAAAGGGTTGGGACAAAATGGACTTGGCAATTTGGCAGAGTTTCTTTGCTATGATTTTTCCTCTTTTGAATAGTACCCCTACCCCTCCTTTTATAGGCTAGAAGGAGCTAGGGTTTTAGGCGAACCCTTGGCCATGCATGGCTGGGAGTTCCAGTTAACTGACAAAAAGCTCTTCGTCCCGGCGAAAACTTTCCTGATTTTTTGCTTTGTTAGGTAAACGCGGGTTGTAGTGGTCCAGCCAGCGTTCACACGCGTGCTGTAGAAGGCCCGCCAACGTCCCAACGCGCCCAGTGATAGGTTAGGGTGCAGGTTACTTGATTTAGGAGGTTTTTGAAGAGTCTGTTCAGCATGGCTTTGGCAATGAAGGGCAATGAGTTGGCCTGATGCCAGGTAAGCATGGATAGTGCAATTTAGGGTTATAACAGACGTCCACAAATTAGGGTTAGTAGGTTAGGGTTTTAAATTCGAAGAATTTAAAGAGTTGTTTGATCAACTTCACTTCAACGATAGAGGACTTTCAGATCAGTGCCTTAGGGTTTAATGGAGTCATAAGTGAAGGACACAAAGGCTGAAGGATGGAAGATTTCAAGGAATAGAGGGAAGAGTTTTGAGGTGTTGCAATGGCAAGGCCTCAAAATCAAAACCCTAGGGGAGAGAGGCTCACACTGGTGTTGCTAAAGCAAGGCCTCATGCTCTCTCCTCCTTCCCGGAAAAACGGCTAGCTCAAGAATAAAATATAACCAAAACAAGAGGGTTTGATGAGGTGAGGTGTTGCTATAACAAGGCCTTTCAACAAACCCTAGAAAGACTACGACCCTAGTGTAGTAGACCTTGGCTAGGGACGTCTCACTCTTCTTGGATTTTAATTGGTAAGGATAGTAAAGAGGAAGAAGAAATAGGACTATAGCTATGGCTAGGCTCTTTCTTCCTTCTTCAATGGCTTAAAATTTCTCTATCAGGGGACGTGAGACAAGGACCTACTTGTGTGCTTGTCACCTAGGGTTTTGATTCAACAAAATCATAAATACATGCAAGAAATTAAACTACAACCATTCATTCAAGAATTTTTGCAGAAAAATACTTACAATTCACCAAGAAATAACCATGCAAAACCTAGTTGTAACACCTTCCTTCAAGAGAAACACCATAAATGCCAAAAAATCACTTCCTTCAACAAGTGCGCATCACTTAATCCATCCAAATACCCAAGAGAGGGCGCCAATTTCATACCTCACTAATGAGTGAGTAAGTTGTGATGATAAAATGAGGATCAAAATCCTCAATATATACTGTATCAATGACCTAATTTACTTTTTAGGTCATAAAAAGGTCGACAAGGCCATAATATCAAAATTATATTGTTTTTACATTAAATGCTAGACTAAAACCCTAATCAAGCAAAAAGGTAGGACATCACCCCTTCCTAGGGTGACATTAGCCCCTATCAGGGAAAATGTAGCCTCTTGACGCAAGACGTTAGCCCTCATTGGGCTCATCCAAGCTGCCACACGTGCCAACTGCCCTGCCCATATGCCAACATTCTCATGATGATGTCATAAGCCTTCCGGTGATGTCCTAGGCCATATAGAGCCAATGTTTGTATGAAAGTGGGTCAATCCCCCTAGGCCAAGCAATGTCGGGGTGCCTCTGGTGGAACGTTCTCTTCTTCTCTAGTGCCAAGTCTCTAATCATCCTCTGCCTTGTCTCTGCCCCCTGATGGGGTCTCAACATCCATTTGGTGGGCTCTTCAACCCCATGGAGGTTTGAACTGATCATCTCCCCATGTGTACCGGTCCAAATGGTACCTGTCCATTGGGCATGGTCCTGCACATCAAAATCTATGCCCTCCATGGGCTCATCAGTCATAGGGATCATAGCAATGTCAATCACATCTCATCATTAATATTATTAAACATATGCATAAAATCCCTAATACATCTGTCAATAGCTCAAAGACATTACACAAGCTTGCTATACAAATCTAGAGGAAAAGGAAAAACGTTCTATTGGGCTAGTGTCCATCGAAAAAGGTGAGTTCCCAGAAGAAAACCTCATCAAAACCATGTGAGTGGGTGATGTGGTTAAGGGAAGTCCAAGCATGTGGGTGCAGTGAGGGCCAAGAATGCAATGTGTTATCTGTGGGTGCCTTTGTAGAAGGTGAGTTGTACCTATCATAGATGCACTCTTTCCAAGCTCATTGCCTTTATTCTTTTATTCTTTTATTGATTTTATTTTTCTTTTTGTTCAAGAGCTAATCAAGGGACACTGCATTGGTGTGGTGAACAGTGGTGGTAGCGTTACCCACAAGTAATTTAACAGAAATGAAAGGCTGGCTCATGATGAGACCCCCTTTCCCTTGGCCACGCAACCAAGAGTCACTTCCCTGGCATGGTAACCAGCTGGTGGCAATGTCATACTGTTAGGTACCCATGGACCTAATAGGCTGGCTCGTGATGAGGCCCCCTATCCTCTGACCAGGTCTTGTTTTATTATTTTTCCAGGTCCCTCTTGTTTCTTGCTGAGAAGCCTTTTATTGATTTCTCAGGGATCCCTGGGCGAAACATCTCGAGGTTTTATTCTTAGGATTTTATATTTTACTAGCATACTTTTACCTTCTGGGCCTTTAGCTCCTTCTTCCCACGAGATAAGGTGCAATACTGAAAATAGGTCAACCCGATGCCCAGACAAGGGGAGTGGTACAAATGAGCGGGAAATAAAATGAAATAGTGGTGCTATGATGGGAGCGGACGATGGCCTTTCAGAAGTCCCCCCAAGTGGCAAACCAAAACCTATGGACAAAGGCTTTCTAGGACACCATGTCAATCCCCCCAAACATGGTCAAGTGGGAAAATGTAAGATCCAAGAAGTTGTTAGAAATAAAAGGAATCAAATGCATATATTTAAAGGTTTTAATGACCAAAGGTGACACATACCATGATACCTGGACCAATTACCTCATGGAGCAAGAACTCTTTATGATACATGACCAAACTGATGGTGATGGATGCTACCGCTGCTGACAAGATAAGGATGATGGAAGAAGAAAAGATGGGCCCTCCAGAGCCATGCTAAGGTCAATCCTGCTCTCAGTACTCCATGTCTAGGACTTGTGGGCCTCGAGACATGATCTCCTAGTTATCCCTAAAAAGTGGGGATAACATGCACGATTTTTGCTAAAGGACTGGCAAACACTGGGGTAGGAATCAAAGCCTCCTCCAATTTCTTGATTCGACCTTTTAGCCTAGCATTCTTTGCTTCAATTATTCCAATGGAATCATCAAGAGCATCTTCGGTTGCGCTGTGAAATTGGGAGATTTGGGACGGATGAATTTTCCTAAGGTTAATCTCTGAACAAGATTTCCCTTTCTTATTTGTTACATCTCTCTTTTCAATAATTAATTTTTTAGATTGGCTGTCAAAAACAACGCTATGGAATACAAAGGATTCATCTTCGTAAAAAATGTCAGTCTCAGCTATTTCCATTGTCGAACTATGGTGCATCGCGTCTGCGGGTGGATCAAATTTGTGGAACATGACATCCACAAAAGTTTCAAGTTGCATGTCCTCACTTTCAGTTTCAGGCTCTTCCGCCTGCCCTACAATGTTTTTTTTCTTATTTGTCATGGGAAGCTTATGAGAACTATCAATTTTTCTGTGAGGAGGGTTCTTATCTCCTCCTTCGTTTGAAGATTTTTCGGTTGCTTTCTTACTAGGGTGGTTCATTGAAGCGATGCTCTGTGATGTCATGCTCTTGGGAGTGTTGGCTAAGCATTGGACACTCTTCTTACCAGATCCTTTTCCCTGTTGTCGGTACAATTGACTTGTGCTTTTCAATGTCTCTACATCGCCATCGTCAGGAGCAAGAGTGTTGTCATCACTGTCTTTGTCTTCGGTCAAGCGTATATGGATAAAATATTTGCTAAATCCAACTGATAGTAAATATTCTCGAAAAATCCCATTAGGGTTGAACCCTCTTAGCCTTTCAACATATTTTAGGTTCAAGTTCTTGAAATGGCCTGTGAATTCGTCAATCTTGTTTAAGTTTATGAACACGAAGTCCCCAACTTTCTAGGGCAAAGAAATGAACTGTTTTTTTCTCTTGCCATGAAAGAAATGCAACCAATAGTTGTATTGCCTTGTTATTTCTATAACAAACATCTTGTTCGTGATGTGACATGGAAGGAAAGTAGGATTTTCCTTGGAGCCAAAGATCAATATTACACTGTAATTTTCCTTTCGTTCAAGTGTCCCCTTCCTGTACAAAAAATTGGTTTACTGGCCAAAATCCGAGGAGCATCCTTTCCTAACAATAAATCTTTGAAAACCAAGACAGAGTAATTAAAAACCTAATAAAAACAATGGGATGCCTTGTGCCTCCACAAGGCCAGGTACCAGAATGTTACTAAGTCAAATTCATAGTTTATTTTCTTGGATAGAGACAGTTTTGGAAACAGAAAACAATGTGCTATTGCGAAAATCAAGTAGGATGACATATAAAATTTATTCTCTTCTTTGAATCGTGACATTTGGGAACATATTTCAATGGAAATTAGCTTCCACCAATAAAAAATTAATTGTTCCTTGACTGTGAAGTACAAAATATAAAGAACTATGCGGGAAATGCTTGCCGTGGATTCCTGTCCCATTATTCTTGTAAACAACCAAGCAATTTCTTGGAATGGATTTCTAAAGGAACCGACCTCCAACATTGTGATATCTTCAAGAACTGTTATCGGGTCTTCGAGGAACTCGGGTAAGAGGTCCAACCCATTGTCATGTTTTTCTAGGAACTGCCTGAAGTATTGTCCTATGAAGGTCAATGTTGGCTCCAACAATATTAACATCTTGTGAAAGACCTGAGGTGAAAAAGAAACATGAGAGTGGTTGTGCAGTGGAATAATTCTTTGTCTTGAAATATATTTTTTGGTGCACCAAGAGACCACCTCCTTACAATCAAAAACCTCAGGGATGTAGCCCACACGAGCGATTCCATAGGTCCAAATCACTTTGTTCTGGGCGGAACGAGATGAATAGTAAGAGTATGCCCTAGACCACTGGAAGTTCTAGTCCTCATGTCTGAAGATATTTACTATATCTCCACAGAAATGTTGTTGAGTTTCTACCATAAGTTTATGAGAACGTTTGTTTGCTCCAGATGATGTTTGAAATGAAGAGTTGGAAGGGATAATATAACCCTCCGCAAATCTTGGTCCAATGCGTGTGAATGGGATATCTCCTTGAGCCTTTTGCTCATTAATGACAATCTCGATGGTTGTTGCATGATGCACTGTTAGCATTAAAGACAAGTAATTGCATACCTAGAAGTGAGAAGATGGTGGGTACGACAAAGAGCAATTAAGGATTGGAGATTTCATGAATGCACTAATGTGACGACCCGTGTTTGAGATGAACAATTGAAAGGGATAATATAACTCTCCACAGATCCTAGTTTAATGCATATTAATGGGAGATCTCCTCGATCGTTTCGCTCATTAATGACAATGTTGACGATTCTTGCATGATGAGTTGTTATCATGAAAGGTTACTAATTTCATATTTATAAAGAAGTACGAAGGTCGCGGGGACGGGAAAGAGAAATTAAGGAGTGTTTAATTATCGAAAGTGGTCGGGTGGGCTTCAAAATAGGGTTACAAGGTACAACCATTAGAGGTGAGGGCCTGAGGGTCAAATTGTATGTCTCAGAACTTTTTGAGTGAAAAACGCATAACACGGAAGAGGGCATGATGGGATAGTCCAGAGGTCAATTTGTATATCGCAGAACTCTGGGTACTGTTTGTAGGCCACATAACAATGGAAGCGCAATCGTGAGCCCGCCTGTCCGAGAACCCGCAATCGAAAAAGTGGCTTAAGTATGGAATAGGGAAACAGTTGTATGGACTCGTTTTTGCTAATATATTGAAATTTGTAATAGACATCCCATTCCCTGGCAAGATCTTTTCTGCATTTTTCTGAGCAATTTCTGTAGCGATAGTCAATGTGACTGTCTCGTCAAGCCTTTTTATTTTTAATGAATGTCTGTACGGTTGTTGCGTGATGAAATGTTAGCATTAAACCTTGGTCGTTGCATACTTTGAAAGAAGTGTGAAGGTGGAGGGCACAGTAAACAATGACTAAGAATTGGATATTTCGTGAACCCGCCAACCCGACGATCCGTGAAAGAGATTCCATGAAATGGGCATGGATAGAGGTCGGACGGGTTTCAAACTAGGGTGCCAATGGTTCCCCAGGAGACGTGACTTCCCGAGGGTCAAATTGTATATCTCAGAACTTTTGAGTGCAAAATGTGTACCACAGAAGAGGGGATGATGTGGGATTCTGGCGGTCAATTTGTATATGGCAGAAGTGTGGGAGATTTCCTCGAGCCTTTTGGTCATTAATGACATATTTAAGGTTCCTACATGACGAAGTGTTAGCATTAAAGATTACTAATTGCATATCCAGAAATAATTATGGAGGTGGTGGGGACAGGGAACAACAATTAAGGAATGGCTAATTATTGAAAGCGGTTGGTCGTGCTTCAAAATAGGGTTACAAGATACAACCAACAGAGGTGAGGGCCCGAGGGTAAAATTGTATCTCTTGGAAGTGTTGACTGTAGATTGCGTAACATGGAAGAGGGCATGATGGTGAATTCCTGTGGACAAATTGTATATTGCAAAACTCTGGGCATTGTTTGCTAGCTGCAGAACATTGGAAACACAATCCTGAGCCCACCAGTTCGATAACCCGCAATAAAAAAAGTGTTCAATTATGGAACATGGGAATGGTAGGCCTGACTTGATACATAGTGGTTGCAGCATGTGCAACTATGGAAATGTACCATGTCATGAACATACACCCAACTTTCAGCCAAGTATTGAAAGGAATGACGAACGTTCGGGCTCATGACGGGGCATTCCAGCGAACAAATTGTATATCGTGCAACTCTAGCTACTGTTTGCAAGTCACAGAAGATTCGAAACACAATTTTGATCCTCTCAGTCCGGGAACCCGCAATAAAAAAAGTGTCCAACTATGGAATAAGGAAATAGTAGCCCAGACTTGTTTTCGCTAATATATTGAAATTTGTAATAGCTTTCCCATTACCTGGCAAGATCTTTTCTGCATGTTTTTGGACAAGTTGTGTAGGGATATTTAGTGTGATTGTCTCCTCAAGGATTTTTCTTATTAATGATGATATTTTCAGTTGTTGGATGATGAAATATTAGCATTAAACCTTTGTTGTTGCATATTTGGAAAGAAGTATGAAGGTGGACGACACAGGAAACAGTGACTAGGAATTGGAGATTTCATGAAGTCGCTAACCCAAGGATCCAAAATAGGGTGACAAGGTTTCCCCAGAAGACGTGAGGTCCCGATGATCAAAATGTATTGCTCGGAAAATTTGAATGCATAATGTGTAACATGGAAGAGGGGATGATTTGGGAGTCCAACAGTCAATTTGTATATCACAAATGTCTGGGTGTTGTTTGTAGGTCACAGAATAATGGAAGTTAATCTAGAGGCTGGAATAATTAATATGCATTGGGAAGGGTGTGATTGTGGTGATGATGGAAGGGAGCCATAAATGGTTTGAAACTTTTTATGAAGTTGGGTAAAGTGAAGCTTGCGAGTTGGAGGAGCCCAGGGTGGAATTGTAGATCACGAATTTTTTTGGGTGCAAGATGTATATCACGGAACAGGTGGAAAAATTTGGCCAAGTATAGAAAGGAATGATGGTCATTCCGAGTATTGTAAATGGCGGTTTAATGCGTGTTAATGGGAGATGCCCTTGAGGTTTTTTTCTTGTTAATGCCAATTGTTTCATACCAGTGTGTTCAATTGTCACTAGTAAAACCATAATTAATGTGCATTGGGAAGGGCACGAAGGTAGTGGGGACGAAAGGCTATGATAGATGCTTTGAAACTTTTGTGAACCCTGGTAGAGTGAAGCTTGAAATTCGAGTAGTCCGGAGTGGAATTGTAGATCATGGAAGTTTTGAGAGCAATATGTATATCACAGAACAAGCAGCAACAGAGTTCAAAAGAGCCAGCCTCTGCAACCATGACCATAAAATTGGCTCAGTATGGAAAGGAACGGTGGTCAGTCGGACTCGTCATGTGAGGAAATAGATGGATATGAAGATCTGTCAGTCTGCCAACCTGGGAACCTGTGATATAAGTATATAACCAGAAAGGGATAATAGACGGGAAGAAGAAAAGGGAAAAAGGGCTAAGTATCTCACATAACAACATCTACTATTCGTTTATTAATGCCAATATTTTCAAACCCCTGGTGAGTTCTCACTAGTAAAAGCATAAATTGCAGATCACAAAAGTTTTTGGGTGCAACATGCATATGATGGAATAGGAGGCATAAGTGCTCGATATAGCAAACCTGGGACTTGGTGGTCAGATAATTGGCTAAGTATTGAAAGGGATCCTGGTTGGTCATGCTCATGGTGTAAATATATAGATGGATATGAGCATTTTCTAATCCGTGAACCCTAGAAGCCGTGATCATAGAAATGCGACTAAATATAGAACCACAAAGGGATAATAGAGGGGAAGAAGACAAGGAAAATTTAAAGAGAATTTGTTTATAATTATTCCAATAGTATTCATATTAATATATATTAATGTATTATTTGTGGTCCAAATGTAAAGTATCTTCCAATTTGCAGCGTGTTTTTCGGTTCACAAATTTCGTTGAAACCCATAAGCAATAGAAAGAAAGAAAGAAAAAAAACAACACACACACACACACACACACACACACACATGACGTAACATTTTTTATATGCACAGATATTATCAAATAGAAGAAGTTGTAATATATGCAGAATATAGAACAGGAACATGACGTCAACACCTAAGTTGCCTTGTTGTAATTAATTCATTCTATTTATGAGACTCCAAAGAATGAAAACAGGACAAGTCCTCCCATTTCTTTCTTAATTATAGGATGGATGCCACATAAGTATGGCCTATCACAAATTATTCTTCCATGTAAAATGCAAGGAGCGAATAGAGTAGCTTTTATTTAAATCGAAGTGCTGGGCAGTAGAAAGAAAAGCTTGTCGTGCATGTTTAACCACACACAGGAAAAAAAATACGAAAAAAAAAAAAAACCAGACATTGGAAAACACCATACAAAAACCTCAAATATTTTGTTTTCAGATAAACTTGGTTACAAAATACAGTTGAGATTATGTCCCAAAATAGTTGTCTTGAAATAGTTCAGTAGATATTCTATGAAATTTAAATGTGTTTTCCATAATGACTACGATTAGGGCTTCCGCGGACAAAAAAAGAAAATATGTACAATAATCAAGCATGTAGATGGTCTTTTATAGACTTCAATTTGATCATCAAATGCTTGCCTGGTAAAAAACAACGAGTTGAATATCAATTTTGGGTCTTGGACTTCATTGGTGCTGCCAGCTAGATCTATCCCAGTTTCTTAGATAGCTTGTCTCTTCTAGATATGGCCTACGTGCATTAGTTGTTTATTCAACATTCCATACTTTGCTAATTGTTAATTTCCCTCTATCGTTGAAAACTTGGGGTTTAAGGTACCTTCCTTGTAATGTTCGTAGTCATCGACATCTAAAACAACCTAGAGATGTGATTTAGGCCCAATTCAAAGATGAGGGACTGGTTTTATGTGATGTCAGCTTTGGGGGAAAAAAATCATGTTAGCCAACAAAATCTGAGCCAAAAAAAATTCAAGTATGTTGTGACTGCTATTCTCCCTGTATTTGATCATTTGTTTGGTTGAAAGACCTACCTAAAGATTTGTATGTTGAATTTCTTTGTTTTATTGCTGTAAATTGGAAGGGACGTCCAATTCACGTGCAAAGTGCTCCTTTGTTGAAGTATATATCTATTTCCAGCAACACAGATCTGGCAAGTGTATCAAATGTTGCAGATCACATCAAAATATATCTTTCGTCATAGGGGTGGCAAACATTGTGGCTCACAAAATGGTCTGGAATGTTTGGAAGTGACGCCAAATATTACTCCATGCCCGAATATACTCAGAAGGAAATTATAAATTTGGATCCTCGCGAAGGTGAGAAACTGTATGCGTGTTCGAATCAACATTCTAAAATTACATAACCTTTTATGACAAAGTTGTAACAGAATTGACAGACAACCAACTTCTATGTCAAATATTGTTGAGAGACCTCAGGATGTAGTAACAGACTCGACATACAATCAACTTTCGATCACTAATGATACCAATGTCAAGTGTAACAAGTCGTGACCCCAGGCTCCAGGTAGTTTCAACTTCAGGCATCCACACTTCCGGTGACTCCAGGCTCTAGATAGCTTCGGCTTCGGACATCGACACTGGCGGTGGAAATAGGAACATTTCCATTGACTGCAGTGTGGTAATGCGGTGAAAAAGTAGGCCTGTCATTGTCAAAGCACTTAGATTGTAGGATTGTTAGACCTGCAAAGAGCATTGACTTTAGTGTTGCTTTGTCATGACAATTGCAATGTTGCTGCAAGTCCAAAAATCTTTGGAGGTTGGGTGTCATGTGTGATGATGACCTTGACATTAGGTACATTTCATACATCTATTATCTGACATTGCAGTGTTAATGCAATTGCCATAGTGGACGACGGTTGGATTGCATCGGCACAAGCAATATCAATTATGTCATTAGGTACATGTTAGACATCTACTCTCTGACATTGTAGTGTTAATGTGATTTCCATAGTGGACGATGGCTCGATTGCATTGGCACAAGAAATATCAATTATGTGTTTCATTAACATCCTCGAAGGACGTTAATCCCAAACAACGCCTAAAAATTTTCGAACAATCGTGTGTTAAAAAAATACATTGTTTTATATTTTAAGAAATAAGAAATTGTATTTTCTATGTCTAACATTAGGTTGCACACATAAACCTTTTTAAGTTAACCAAAATTAATATATAGTCAACTCAAATTCCCGGAAGCGATCAAATTCCCTAGAGCTAGTTTATTTCCATAATGTTGGTTGGGATAGAAGGATCCACCACTAGGACAAAGAAATAAGGTAGCAATAAAAGCACATGTACAAACACAAGCTAGTGATGGAAGCACTCTATGAATAGGAAGGCACTCTGTCCTTATCGATCTATGATCCTGATTAACAACTCGAGAGGCACTTGTGGTGAGGCCATGGCAATTTATTTGATCTAGACAAGGCAATACTTCAAGCATCGAGCAATTCCTTCTTTTTTTTTCAAATATCGGATCTACTGCAACAGAGGAAATGCATTCTCCTTATTCAAAGCAAGGGAAACAATAGGAATATTGATATTCAGTGGAAACAAATTTGCAATATCTTACTACATCAAGGTCTCTTCTAAAGAATGAAACAAAATGATTACATGAAGGTGGTAGTAAAAGGTGATTTTCAGAAACGAAATCATTACCTGAACACGTCAAACTTCTTGTAGAAGGTGGTAGTATAAAGTAATATTCAGAAAGTGTTGCAAAGTTCATAATCTAGAATTCCTTCCCATTAACTTTTCCCAGTTACATGTCGATGCAGGCATCATAAACTTTTGAGAGCCTCGTTCCTTGGTTATATACCCACCTTCAACTACAAGGATAATATTCTTGTAGAGAGTGGCAAGCTCTTCGACCCAGATGGAATCATATGCATATGAATAGTGAAATAAATGGGCAGTACCGATAGAAATTTGATTGTATGTGGAGTCGGTTACTACATCCAGAGGATGATGAACAAAATTTTATAAAGAATCTGACTTTCTGTCAAGTCTGTTACCACACCCAGAAGTCGCTCAACAAACTTTGAAAAAGAAACTTCTGTAATTTTAGGATGTTGATTCAACCACCCATACAATTTCTCACATTTGTGACGATCCAAATTTATAATTTCCTTTTGAGTATATTCGCCAATGGATTAATATTTGGCGTCATTTCTGAATGTTCCAGACCATTTTTCAAGCAACGATATGTGCGACTCCTCTAACGAAAGATAAATTCTTGTCTGGTCTACAGGATTTGATACATTTTCCAAATCTGTGTTGTTGGAAGAAGCTATATACTTCAAGAAAGGATCATTTTACAGGTGACCTAAAATTCCCTTCTAATTTCCAGTAACAAAACAAATAAGTTCAACATACAAGTCTTCAGGTAGGCCTTTCAATCAACCAAAGCATTGAAAATAGGGAGAATACCAATCATAAGATACTTGATTTTTTTTTTGTGTCTGAGTTTCTGTTGCCTAATAGAGTTTTTTTCGCTCAAATTTGACGTCACATAAAACCATTCCCTCGTCTTTCAATTGGGGCTGAATGACATCTCTAAGTTGTTTCACATGTGGATGACCAGGAAAATTACAATGAAGGCACCTTAAAACCCAAGTCTTCGATGATAGAGAGAAATGGGAATAAGTATTTAAAATGAACGTTGCAAGATGATAGTATAATATTTCTTAAATCTTGGTTTAATTCATCTTAATGGTATATGTCCTCGATATTTTCTCTTATTAATGCCAATATTTTAGAATTTGTGTGCTGAATAGTCACTAATAACATGACTTAACATTTCCCTATGCAAGCAGATTCTCAAATATGACAACTTGCAATATATGCACAATATTAAAGAGGGACATGATGTCAAGACCTTTGTGGATGACATGTTTGTGGATGACAATGAGGTAGTATAATATTGCACTGTTACTATGATGATGCCTTCAAAAAACCAAAATAAACAACAATTTTTTCCAATTCAAGATGGACGCAAAAAAAATCATCAGATCCCATAATATTCGCCCGTTAATGTGTTTAATGGGAGATGTCCTCTAACTTTCCACTTATTAAAGCCAATATTTTCGAACCTATCTGGTGAGTTGTCACTAGTAAAAGAATAATTAATGTGCATTGGGAAGGGAAGAAGGTGGCGGGGATGGAGGGGAGTGAAAAATGCCTTTAAAATTTTCTAAACCCGAGAGTCCGTGAACCTGCAAAACTTTGAAGAATCGACTAAGTATGGAAAGGCGGGTCAGACAGATAGAGTCATCGTAGGTAGATTTAGACTTGTGAGTTTGAGGAGTCCAGGGTTTAATTTTATATCACCGAAGTTTTGGGTGCAAGATGTATACCTCGAACATGGGGCACCCGAGTTTGATAGCGCCTATCCACGAACCCGCATTCATAAAATTGGCTAAGTATGCAAACGAACGGTGGTCGGTCGGACTCGTGATGTGAAGATATATATGGAGATGAGTATTTGTTAGTTAGCCACCCCGAGAACCGGCGAACATAGAAACGCGACCAAGTATAGAACCAAACTTTTTGAATACATGTGTTGAATAGTCACTAATAACATGAGTTAGCATTTCCATATGCAAGCATATTCCCAAATATGACAACCCGTAGTATATGCACAATATTAAAGAGGGACATGACGTCAATACCTTTGTGGATGGCACATTTGTGGATGACAATGCAGTTGTACAATATTGCATTGTTACTATGATGATGCCTTAAAAAAACTAAAATAACCAACAATTTTTGCCAATTCAAGATGGATGCAAAAAAACTCATTAGATCCCATAATATTCTCCCGTTAATGCATTTTAATGGGAGATGTCCTTGAGCCTTCTGCTTATTAATGCCAATCTTTTCGAACCAGTCTTGTGAGTTGTCACTAGTAAAATCATAATTAATGTGGATTGGGAAGGGAAGAAGGTGGTGGGGATGGAGGGGAGCGAAAAATGCTTTAAAAATTTTGTGAACCCGAGAGTCTATGAACCTGCAAAACTTTGAAGACTCGACTAAGTATGGAAATCCAGGTCGATCAGATAGAGTCATCATAGGTAGAGTCAGGCTTATGAGTTTGAGGATTTTGGGGTTGAATTGTAGATCACCAAAGTTTTGGGTGCAAGATATATATCTGAAACATGGGGCACCGGAGTTCGATAGCACCTATCCGCGAACCCGCGTTCATAAAATTGGCTAAGTATGAAAATGAACATCGTTCGGTTGGACTCGTGATGTAAAGATATAGATGGAGATGAGGATTTGTCAGCTCGCCACCCCGAGAACCCATGAGCACAAAAATGCGACTAAGTATCGAACCATAAATGCATAATAGAGGGGAAGAACAAAAGGGAAAAACGGATAAGTTTAGAAGAGGAAAAAGAAAGGGAGACAAGAACTTTATCCCTCACACAACAACACTTAGTAGCATAATTATGAAGCCATAGAAACACATTAACTATGGGAAGACATTCTCAGCTATGAAATATAGTTGGAGATCGATAAACTCTGGTTCAAGTAAAAAGAGATGTTGTTTATATCTACTGCAATTTTTTTCATATTAATTTATCTTAATAGTATTTTTTGGTGGCCCAATTGTAAATCCATGTTCCAATTTGTGTTTCTCAAGCAGATATGTGTTTGTGAAGAAACCAGTGAACAAGTACGAAGAGGCTCAACTGCAGCAGAACCTCAACTCTGCAAAGTTGAATCAAACAACAATAAGCAACACCCAGTGAACCAACGAGAAAGAATCAACTAGTCAACCAAGAATGCCGATGAAGAACAATATTGTCCAAATTTACTGCAGACAAGATTGTATAAAAAAATCGGAGGAATATATTGTAACACTCTTGTTAAGCAAACATTTCAGGATGTGAGGCATGGCAAGTAAACATGTAAGACTGTGAGGACCATGCAAAGGCCTCCCACTATGTAAATGTTTAAGGAAGCTGCAATTTGCATGGTTGACATTCCACATCCACAATTGGAGCACCTCCATAACACCCAATGACATATAAAAAAAGGAAATCAAATTTTCTCTTCATATACGAACATGTTCTGGAAGAGGATTTTGACTCAGGCATCTCCAACATTAAAATTTTTCAGTTGAAAACTAGAAATAGAAAACAACAAAGAACGAATACGAACACAAACCTAGCAATGAAACCCACCCGTCAATGGGGAACGACAGAAGCCCAGTTCCAATCGCGGTTGTAGAATCCCAAGCGCGCAAACTGCAACAACAACAATAGGCAAACAAG
Organism: Picea engelmannii; assembly: GCA_009831015.1. Lineage (NCBI taxonomy): Eukaryota > Viridiplantae > Streptophyta > Pinopsida > Pinales > Pinaceae > Picea > Picea engelmannii. Next base: position 554,707 of record ML789507.1, on the reverse strand, counting down.
AAACCAGTCAACAAGAAATGTGTAAGCATCAACTAGTGAACCGGTAACACCGCTAAAGAATAATATTTCCCATATTCACTGTAGAAAACATTGCAGAAGAAAAAAAAAAGAAAAAAAATTGGACGAAAATGTATTGTAACAAGCCTGTTAAGTAATGTAGGAATGCAACCGCACAACCGATACCCACAGGTGAATGGAGAAGGAAAGAAGTGCATCCCCTGTCCCACAAACTACAACAACAGGTCCAACTGCAGATGTAAGACCCCAACCTTGCAAATTTGAAGAAAACAAGAGAAAGAAGCAAACAACAAACCAGTGAACAAGCACCAAAAGGCCCAACTGTAGCTGTAGGACCTAAAATTTTCAAACTTGAATCAAACAACAATAAGAAACATACAACAAACCAAGGATAAAGCATCAACCAACCAACCAGGAATGTCGATGAAGAACAATATTGGCAAAATTAACTGCACACAAGATTGTTTCAAAAAATCGGAGGAAAAAGTATTGTAACACAGTTGTTAAGCAAACATTTCAAGTTGCGAGGCCTGTCAGGTAAACATTTAAGAATGTGAGGACTTTCCAAAGGCCTCCCGCTGTATAAACAATTAAGAAAGTTGTAGTTTCCACGGTTGGTATTTTTCAATACTGGGAGCGATCAAAATCCTCTTGCAGCCCAGCTTTGTATGTGATTACCACAACCAGAGGAACGTGACTATAATGTTGTCTTCGTCTCATTCCTGATTGCTAATGTTTGACACATAAGCCACCTCCATAGTAGCCACAATGACATATAAGAAAAGGAAAACGTATTTTCTCCTCACATACAAAGATGTTCTACAAGAGGATTTTGACTCAGGAATCTCTAGTATTGAAATTTCTCACTTACGAACTGCAAATAGAAAACATCAAACAACGAATAGGAAGCTAAACATGGCACCGAAACCCAATTGTCAATGGGGAATGACAGAAGGCCAGTTCCAATCGCAGTTGCAGAATCCCAAGCATGCAAACTGCAACAATACCAATAGGCAAACATGAACAACAACAACAAGCAAATAAGAAACCAGTGAACAAGCAAGGAGCAAGCATCAACCAATGAACTAGTCATGTTGTTGAAGAACAATATTTCCCATACTCACTGCAGAGAACATTGTAAAAAAAAAAATCGAAGGAAAATGGATTATAACAGGCCTGTTAAGTAAACATTTAAGGTTGTGAGGCATGTTAGGTAAACATTTAAGTCTGTCAATGTAAACATTTAAGAAATAATGCAATGTGGCAGGTCTGTTATGTACACAAAAACAATTATTATCTTATTTTATAATAATATAAAATAATAATAACAATAAATTAAAAATAGTAACAATAGTTTGAACAATAGAGGCTATGCAAAAAAATTTTATTCAAAGGACAAACTAATATGAAGTCAACTAATAAAAAACTGACTCTCTATGCTCAAAACTTTGGATATCTAAACATTTCAAAAAAATAGTAAAAATTCAGAAAGACCGTAGATGATCAAAAACTTTGGATATGCTAACA
>ML789507.1:519655-553112 GCA_009831015.1 Picea engelmannii | reverse complement strand
AATATGAAGTCAACTAATAAAAAACTGACTCTCTATGCTCAAAACTTTGGATATCTAAACATTTCAAAAAAATAGTAAAAATTCAGAAAGACCGTAGATGATCAAAAACTTTGGATATGCTAACATATAAAACATTGGGAATAGCAAAGTTGGCAATAAGACCTCCAATCTGTCATCCAATCAGATCATGGCATATATGGTATTTTATATTATATACAAATCAATGTTTTTAGTTCGCTAGTTCCAACAATAAAGATTATGCAAATATTTTTGGTCAAAGGACAAACTAATATGACATCAACAAATTATCGATCGCTATAGTCCCTCTACGCCTTCGACAGGGACTAATAAAATGAGTCTTGAAAGGAGTTCATTCAAAATTATTATATAAATTATGATACCATGAATTGATGCTCAATTTCATAATCTAATTGAATTGGTGGAAAAATGTGTAGAGACTTTTTTTTATATCACTAGTTTATAAGGAAAAGTTTGAAAGAAGTTCTATGGAAAAGTATCAAATAAGTTAAGGTGTGAAGTGAGTCCTTACAACTCATGGTGCTTATATGAAAAGTTTATTGGAAAAGTCCTACCTACGGTTATTGACAATTTAAGATGTGTGTTTGATTGTTTTTTTTAAGTAAAACTTTCAAGTGATTTCAAGTTGATTGGAAAATTCCTACATAAGAGTATCAACAATTTAAGACGCATATTTGATTGTTTATCGTAATAAGTCTTTGAAGTGATTTCGAGGTTGACATGTTATGTGTCTACAGTTATATGTCATTTGCTTTCTTGGATCGCTTCAAGCTTCATGATGTTGCCAATATGTTATGCTTTCATGTTTATGGTTGCATGAAATACCTTCTTTTGGTATCGTAGAGTTGTGTCACTATGACTTTAATGTTAACATTATTATCCTAATGCTTGTAAAAAAAAAAAATTACCTGTTATACGTCATTTTTGTCGTAACGATCGGGGTCATTACATCGAGGTGGATCAACATCAAGTTGAAGGTCAAGGTTAGTCGACCAGGTAAAGTCGAAGTTGAAGGTCGAGGTGGTTTGACATGGTCAAGTTGTCGACAACAATTCGAAGAGGTCAACCAACAAGAGGTCGACAGGAGGGCGTGTGGAAACCGGCTGAAGACCGAATGAAGGCCGACTAGTAGTCAACTCGTAATATGACTTGGTATTCGACTGTAACATAATATCGAGATTCACAGGATTTGTAACTGATGATCTGCATGGCTCTTGAACCATTTTTGGGTGCCATTTCTTTAGGGTTTTTCCTATTGTAAAGCCTATAAAGAGGTGTGTTGTAAGGTCGTAAAGGATAATCTTGAATCTTTAGATGATGAATGGCTAATCACCAAGATTTTGTAATCTAGAGGTTGTTGGTCATGCAGATGTAAGTCTGATTGGCTACAGGGTTGTTCTTGTGCAAGCAAGAGGGTACGATGTTGATTGTGTCTTAGGTGTGGACCAAGGTTAGACATGTGAAATTTTATTCAGATTGAATAAAACAACAAGAGAGCAGAACGTTCAATGAATGTTGGTTTTCCCAGTTTGGGTTCCCAGGGTAAAATCTCTGTGTAATGTTTGATTGCTTTGTCATTTATGTTCTTGATTAAATTCTTCTTCTCTTCTACTAGGCTTAGTGTGGAAGTGTATCTCATTTCTTGACAAGTGGTATCAGAGTTGTGTTAAGCTTTGACGTGTGAATCAAACCTTGATTTACCAATCTTGAATATGAGAACTAGACCCCAGGTACAGTAAGAGTTGTAAGTCATAAATTGTGTTAAAGATCGTGGTAAAGAATGAACATAGTTACCAACTTAACGAGAACTCTACAAAGTTCTCATTTTTGGGGGTGATCACATTTTTTACCTTGTTTTTAAAAATGGTGCTACCGGTAGCACCCCCCCTCCCTTTTTAGGTGGTTTTTTGATAGTTTGAATTTTCTAATCCATAATGTTTTCACATTATTTTTTTAAATGCTTATTTTTTCATCTATTTTCAATTTTTTCTAATTTTTTTTTTCTTCAACGATGTTTTTACTCATTTTTACATGCTTCTTTCAATTGTAAAAATATTTTTTACCATTTACTTTTTTGAAATTAAGATTTTTTCATATAATTGTTTTTTGGGCTAGGTTTCTTGTTTTGATGTCACAGTTCTCATTAAGTCAGTAACTTTGTTAATGGTGAGTAGTTCGAGAACAAAGATATACAAATTCAATGGCCATAATTTTGAACTTTGGAAGCTTAAAATGGAACATCTTCTTGTAGATAGAGAACAATGGACAACGGTCTATCAAGGTACCTAGCCAACATGCATGTCAACAGAATAATGGGAGAAACTCGAAAGAAGAGCAAGAAGTATGATTCGAATTTGTCTTGCATATTCGGTATTGTTGAATGTGTCAGGTGAAGATCCAGCCAAGAAACTGTGGGACAAGTTGGGAAGCTTATACCGGTCGAAATCTCTGGTAAATAAGTTGTTTCTTAGAAATAATTTGTATCTTCTAAGAATGAGTGATGGCAGTTTGGTGATTGAGCATTTAAATGTGTTTAATACCATTTTAAGTAAGTTATCGTCTATGGATATTAAAATCATCAAGGAGGAGAAGTGTGTAAGCCTATTATGTTATTTTCCAGACTTCTGGGATAGCTTAGTCTTGGATATAGGGATAAATACAACCAAACTAGTGCTAGAAGACATGGTTCTTCTCTACTATGAGAAGAAATGAGAAGAAATAACATGGAAGGATCGACCAAAGATGATTTAATGGTGAGAGGTCAACCTGTTGAAAGAGATAAAGGGAAATTCTCTGGTAGAAATTCTAAGTCGAAGGGTAGATCTAAATCCCTGGTTAAGTCGACAAGAAAATGTTGGAAATGCAGTAAAGTTGGGCATTACAAAAATGATTGTAAGTCGAGGGTGATGGAATTCAGTATGGGATCCGAGAGAGGCATTTGACTGAGAGGAAGACGAAAACGAATAAGGGAGGTGATGTGCACCTGGCGTCGACGAGTACACAGTTGGATCAAGGTGTTTGGTTGATCAACTCAAGAGAATCTTATCATATGATACTACATAGAGAAAGGCTTGGTGTGGAGATTTTAATTTTTTTTAGTTTTTTTTTCCACTTTTTTTATGTTTTTTTTTTCAAATTTGGGTTTTGGATATATATTTTAAATGTATTGTTTTCATGGCATTATGTATTATCTTGTGCTTGGAGTGATAAACTAAGATATTAAAAAGTAAGCATTTAAGGGTTGATTTTACGATTTTTTTTATAGAAATAATGATTTCTTTTACCACTTTAAAAAAATGTGTTATTTTAATACCCCAATTTTAGAATGGGTGCTACCAGTAGAAGTACTTTTCAATTTCATGGTTGATTTTGAGGTTTTGGTTTTAATGGTACCAACTGTTAAAAATACGATTTCAAATTATCTAAAATTTTAGCATTTTGAAAAACAAAAATTACGTAACATCATTTGTTTATTTAGGTGCTATTTTTAAGGTTTTTTTTGAGCGATTGTTTGAATTTTGAAGGCCATGTTTGAAAATGTTGTAACTTTTTATTTGGGGGTTGATTTTCATGTTTTTTATGCAAAAATATAGGTTTTTTGGGCTAGGGTTCTTGTTTTTATGTCACAGTTCTCGTTAAGTCAGTAAGTTTGTTAATGACGAGCAGTTTGAGAACAGAGATAGAAAAATTCAATGGCCAGAATTTTGAACTTTGGAAGATTAAAATGGAACATCTTCTTGTAGATAGAGAACAATGGACAATGGTCTGTCAAGGTACCCAACCAACAGGCATGTCAACAGAAGAATGGGAGAAACTCGAAAGAAGAGAAAGACGTATGATTCGACTTTGTCTTGTAGATTCGGTATTGTTGAATGTGTCAAGTGAAGATTCGGCCAAGAAACTGTGGGACAAATTGGGAAGCTTATACCAGTCAAAATCTCTGGTAAATAAGTTGTTTCTCAGAAAGAATTTTTATCTTCGAAGAATGAGGGATGGCAGTTCGGTGATTGAACATTTAAATGTGTTTAATACCATTTTAAGTCAGTTATCGTCTGTGGATATTAAAATCATTGAGGAGGAGAAGTGTGTAATCCTATTATGTTATTTTCCAAACTCCCAGGATAGCTTAGTCGTGGATATAGGGATAAATAAAACCAAACTAGTGCTAGAAGACATGGTTCTTCTCTATTGTGAGAAGAAATGAGAAGAAATAACATGGAAGGATTGACCAAAGATGCTTTAATGGTGAGAGGTCGATCGGTTGAAAGAGATAAAGGGAAATTGTCTGGTAGAAATTCTAAGTCAAAGGGTAGATCTAAATCCCCGGTTCAGTCGACAAGAAAATGTTAGAAATGCAGTAAAGTTGGGCATTACAAAAAGGACTGTAAGTCGAGGGTGATGGAATTCAGTATGGGATCTGAGAGAGGCATTTGACTGAGAGAAAGACGACAATGGATAAGGGAGATGATGTGCACCCGACGTCGACGAGTACACAACCGGATCAAGGTGTTTGGTTGATCGACTCAGGAGAATCTTATCATATGATACTACATAGAGAAAGGCTTGGTGTGGAAATTTTAATTTTTTTTAGTTTTTTTCCACTTTTTTATGTTTTGTTTTTTCAAATTTGGGTTTTGGATATATATTTTAAATGTATTGTTTTCATGGCATTATGTATTATCTTGTGCTTGGAGTGATAAACTAAGATTTTAAAAAGTAAGCATTTAAGGGTTGATTTTATGATTTTTTTTTATAGTAATAATGATTTCTTTTACCACTTAAAAAAAATGTGTTATTTTAATACCCCAATTTTAGAATGGGTGCTACTGGTAGAAGTACTTTTCAATTTGATGATTGATTTTGAGGTTTTGGTTTTAATGGTACCAACTGTTAAAAATACGATTTCAAATTATCTAAAATTTTAACATTTTGAAAAAAAAAATTACGTAACATCATTTGTTTATTTAGGTGCTATTTTTAAGGTTTTTCTGAGCTACTGTTTGAATTTTGAAGGCCATATTTGAAAATGTTGTAATTTTTTATTTGGGGGTTGACTTTCATGTTTTTTATGCAAAAATATGGGTTTTTTGGGCTAGGTTTCTTGTTTTGATGTCACAGTTCTCATTAAGTCAGTAACTTTGTTAATGGCAAGCAGTTCGAGAACAAAGATAGAAAAATTCAATGGCCAGAATTTTGAACTTTGGAAGCTTAAAATGGAACATCTTCTTGTAGATAGAGAACAATGGACAATGTTCTGTCAAGGTACCCAACCAACAGGCATGTCAACAAAAGAATGGGAGAAACTCGAAAGAAGAGCAAGAAGTATGATTCGACTTTGTCTTGCAAATTCGGTATTGTTGAATGTGTCAAGTGAAGATTCAGACAAGAAACTGTGGGACAAGTTGGGAAGCTTATACTAGTCAAAATCTCTGGTAAATAAGTTGTTTCTCAGAAAGAATTTTTATCTTCTAAGAATGAGTGATGGCAGTTCGGTGATTGAGCATTTAAATGTGTTTAATACCATTTTAAGTCAGTTATCATCTGTGGATATTAAAATCATTGAGGAGGAGAAGTGTGTAAGCCTATTATGTTATTTGTTAGATTCCTGGGATAGTTTAGTCGTGGATATAGGGATAAATACAACCAAACTAGTGCTAGAAGACGTGGTTCTTCTCTACTGTGAGAAGAAATGAGAAGAAATAACATGGAAGGATCGACCAAAGATGCTTTAATGGTGAGAGGTCGAATGGTTGAAAGAGATAAAGGGAAATTCTCTGGTAGAAATTCTAAGTCAAAGGGTAGATCTAAATCCCCGGTTCAATCGATAAGAAAATGTTGGAAATGTGGTAAAGTTGGGCATTACAAAAAGGACTGTAAGTTGAGGGTGATGGAATTCAATATGGGATCCGAGAGAGGAATTTGACTGAGAGAAAGACGACAACAGATAAGGGAGGTGATGTGCACCTAGCGTCGACGAGTACATAGTCGAATCAAGGTGTTTGGTTGATCGACTCAGTAGAATCTTATCATATGATAATACATAGAGAAAGGCTTGTTGTGGGAGTGTATCTGATTTCCTGACAAGTGATATCAGAGAATGGTTCTGTGAATATGAACGATATGATGGAGGTGATGTGTTCTCGGGGGATGACTCAACAACCAAAATTGTCATATGAGGAAGAGTTTGAATGATACTACAGGATGGGAGGAAAAGAACCCTTCTAGGTGTACTAAACATTCCGAGTTTGGAAAGAAACTTGATATTTGTTAGAAAGATGAGTGTTGTTGGAGTGCACAATCTATTTCAGAAGGATTCGTTCAAGATGGTCATAGGTGCTATGGTCTTAATGAAAGGAGTTCATATTGGAACCTTATACAAGTTGTTAGGGAATTTCGACTCTACTGGATGCAACAACATCATTGCTCCTGAAGTCTACTTGATTGTGACTCAACTCGACTCGACTTTCACTGAGTCGGTACAAACCGACTCAAAAAGACATGATAAATTCGACCCGACCATGTTATGGCACAAGAGGATGGGACACATTGGATAAAAAAGACTTTGAGCTATGAAAAGAAAAGGCATGGTTGAAGGTTTTCCTGAATGTGGTTTAGAAATCAACTTTTGTGAACATTGCATATATGGAAAACAAAGTTGGGTGAGGTTCCCATCTGGAGCGACAAGGGAAAATGAGATTCTAGAATTGGTGCATAGTGATGTGTTTGACCCGGTTACAGGGCCTTCACTTGATGGATCCCTGTATTACATCTCCTTCATAGATGATTTTTCCAGGAATAAATTGATATATTTCCCGAGGAAGAAATGAGAGGTTTTCGAGAAATTCAAAGAGTTTAAATCTCTTGTAGAAAGCTAGAAAGATAAGAATATTAAGGTGTTGAGAACTGACAAAGGTGGTGAATTCTGTGGAAAATAATTTGATCAGTTCTGTAAGAAGTGTGGCATAGAACACCAAACTACCACACCATATACCCCACAATAAAATGGAGTTGTTGAGAGAATGAACAGAACGTTGATGGACAAGGCAAGGATCATGCTCAATGGTGTTAGAATCGCACAAGAATTGTGGCTGGAGGTCATCGACACTACAATATATCTAGTGAATATGTCTCCTTCGTTGACACTAGTCGACACAACTCCAAATGAACCATGGTCTGGTAGGAAGCATTCGGTTTCACATCTCAAAGTATTTGGTTGTGATGCATTTTTGCATGTTCCCAAGGAAAAAAGGAACAAGCTAGACAAGAAGGAAGTCAAATGTATTTTCATTGGATACAAAGAAGGAATGAAATGATATAAGATTTGGGATCCTACATTAAGGAGAACAATGTACAGTCGAGATGTGGTCTTTATAGAATTCGAAGGTAAGTCTAAGCCTAAAGAAGTTGTTCAGAACGAGAATAATCCTAACACAATGTGGTTTGAACTAAGGAAGAAACAAGTTGATTCAAATGAGTCGACTGAATCCAACGAAGAGGTGGAACAACAGAATCTGGTGGTAAGGAGATCAGAAAGAGTAAGAAAAACAATTGAAAGGTATAATCTACTCGACTTCTATTCTGCATTCATGTTAACTTCCATCGAAGATGATCCCAAGTCGATCGGTGAGGAAGTCGACTCGACAGAGGGTAAAATTTGGAAGGACACCATGGTCGAAGAGATGAAATCATTGCACAAGAATGAGACATGGGATGTAGTCAAGTTTCCTAGTGGAAGAAAGCATGTTGGTAGCAAATGGGTATTCAAGAAGAAGATGAATGTCATAGGATACTTTAAGAATCTCAAAGCTCGACTTGTAGTGAAAGGATATTCCTAAGTCAAGGGAGTTGACTTCGGTGAGATTTGTTTCCCTGTTGCAAAATTAACTTCTGTTAGAGTATTAATGTATTTGGATGCAACATTTGATCTGGAAATAGAACATATGGATGTGAAGACAATGTTCTTTCATGGGGACCTAGAAGAGTAAATCTACATGAAACAACCTAAAGGATTTGTAGTAAAGGGTGAGAAAGAGTTGGTGTGTAAACTGAAAAGATCCCTTTATGGTCTAAAGCAATCACCAAGGATGCGGTACCATAAGTTTTATACATACATCCTTAGTTTGGGATTTGTGAGAAGCAAAGTTGATCATTGCATATATTCCAAGGAAGAAGGTGGGTGTTTCATATATGTAGCTTTGTATGTCGATGAGTCACATGTTGTTGATTAGAAACAACATGAACGCAATAAAAGAGGTGAATAAGAAACTATCCTCCAAGTTCAACATGAAGGATCTTAGTGTATCTAACTTCATTATGGGAATGGAGTTTAAGAGAGATCGAGCCGCTAGAAATATTTGGTTGAATTAAACGAAGTATATTGAAATAGTTTTGAAACATTTCAACATGTAGGATTGCAAACCGATGAAGGTGCCAATTCTTGTGGGAGCAAGGCTAACTGTTGAACACTGTCCAAAGACACAGGAATAAATAGAGGACATGGCACATGTTCCCTATGCAATTGTTGTTGGTAGTCTAAAGTTTGCGATGGTCTGTACTCGACCAAACATTACCCATGCGGTGGGAGTGTTGAGTAGGTACATGTTGACACCTGGAAAGGAGCACCAGACAATTGTCAGGAGAGTATTCAGGTATTTTTGTGGCACAAAGGACTATGCTATATGCTACCAAGTAAAACCTGGAGGTGATAGTGGTAAATTAAATGTACATGGCTTTATCGACGCCGTCTGGGATGGAGATGTGGATGGATGGAGGTCAACCAATGGATATGTATTCAAGATGTTTGATGGAGCAATAAGCTGGATGAGTAAGAGATAGGTGGTTGTAGTCTTGTCAACAACAAAAATTTAATACATGACAACCACCCATGGAAGCAAATAATCAGTATGGATGAAAAGACTGTGTTTAGGAATCAGGTGTAAGTAGAGAGCTATGAAGATAAGTTGTGATAGTCAAAGTGAAATATTTATGGAAAAGAACCCTCAGTGTCATTCGAAGACTAAGCACATTGATGTAAAATACCATTTCATAAGATATATGGTGGAGAGTAACAAGGTGTTTCTAGAGAAAGTAGACACGTTGGAAAACATAACAAACTCATTGACCAAGTCTACGAGTGCTATGAAGTTCTCTTGGTGTAGAGAGACAATAAGCGTTGCTACCCTAGGTCTGTGAATGAAAGTTCAAAGGAATATCCTGGTTTTCAGCAAAGAATACAACAAGTGGGATAATGTTGGGTTGTTATATTCTTTGCAGTAAAATTCGAGGTGGATCGATAGACAGTCGAAGTTGATGTGGATTGACAGCAAGTCGAAGGTCAAGGTTCATCGACTGGATAAATTTGAAGTCAAAGGTCAAGGTGGTTCAACATGATAAAGGAATTGACAACAAGTCGAAGAAGTTAACTGACAAGAGGTCGAAAAGAGGCCGCATGGCAACCAAATGAAGGCCAATTGGTGGTCGACTGGTAATCCAACTTGGTAGTCAACTGTAACAAAATCCTGAGATTCGTGAGATTTGTAGCCAATGATCTACATGGATCTGCAACCATTTTTGGGTGCCATTTCTTTATGGTTTTTCCCATTGTAAAGCCTATAAAGAGGTATGTTGTAAGGTCATAAAGGATAATCTTGAATCTTTAGATGATGAATGGATAATCACCAAGAGTTTGTAATTTAGAGGTTGCATGTCATGCATATGTAAGTCGAATTGGTTGTAGGGTTGTTATTTCAAAATCAAGAGGGTATGATGTCGATTGTGTCTTAGGTGTGGACCAAGGTTAAACATGTAACCTTTTATTCAAATTGAATAATAAAACAAGAGAGCAGAACACTCAAAGAATGTTGGTTTTCCCAATTTGGATTTCTAGGGTAAAATATCTGTGTACTGTGTGATTTCTTTATCATTTATGTTCTTGATTACGTTCTTCTTCTCTTCTGTTAGGATTAGTGTGCAAGTGTATCTCATTTCTTGACAACTCTAACATGCACCAAATGGGATAGTGCATGACAAAGACTCTCTGAATAGTAGTCAATAATGAAGACCACTGACAAAGATGAGGAATCCACCAATGGGGTCAAATGGAAACCAAGGTATCACATGAATCCCTATGTGTGATGATTGTTGTTGACATTGAACACAAGGGAATCTGCTCAGTCAACGACCAATCATGGTTTGTCATATGTTGAGCGCAAGGTCACCTATCAATGATGGAAATAGGACTCAGGGTGCAGCTCTAGGTCATACTCTCAAATCAATGTGTCAGAGTCGATACGAGAAGACCCACCAGTAATAATTCAATGGGGACCTTACATACTAGCATGAATGAAGTACAAAGATACTTTTGAGATTGAGACATACTTGACTAACATCAGAAGGGCGACTTGAAAGGTCAAAGACTTTCTGCAGAATGGTTGACTCATGTTGAAACTTCCCTTGAACAAAAGCATGACACATTATGTGACTTAGGTGGCATGAATTATAAACTGGGATACAATTTTGATACGGAAGGCATAATCAAACACTCCATATGGTTTGAAGTATAACCAACCGAAGGAGATAATACTAAAAAACTAGAAAAAGTATCCTAAAACCATATTGAACTCAAAATATTGAGACATTGACTCAAATATTTTTCTTTGTTCAAGGGCAACAAGACTGCTACCAACAAAAAGATATACGTTTTCCCCCCTTCTTTTTGTTTTGTTTTGTCTTTTTCATGTTATTAAAGATTGAAAAAGAATAAAATAATGCTATAGTACAATGGAGGAAATGAGTGTCGTAGGCAAGTAATGGAGGAAGCATGTGCAGGATAAGGACACTCAGGGGAATGTTTCCTCCAAGGATAAAGGTGTCGAGTCACAAAGGCATAAATTGGAAGGCTAGAAATTAGTAGGAATGCATAAGAAAATGGTTCAACAATGGAAATTTGTAGCCGACATTATGCCTATAAGCGTAAGCGGTTAATATGCAATGCCATTAAAACTCAACAAAAGTTTGGAAACCCTGCAGGTAAGTTAGCTAGAAAAATATTGAGAGGAAGTCATGAGGCTTCAACACAAAGACATGGCAGGACTATGTAGGGTTTTCAAGCCTACAGAAAATACTACAACATGGGTGTCAAAAATTCCAGTGAGGTACTAACTAGGACACCGATGAGGAGGTAAGCTATACCATTCATAAATGACACCTTTAAAGCAGCTTGAAGGTATGATTTCATGAATGAATGGGGTGGACCCTATGGCATATATGTGAGCGATATAGATACATGCATTGTGCAAGATGAAATTAACCTACCCTATATGTCGGTAAATGACACAATACCTATTGAAGAATCCAAAAAAGGCGTTGATATAAGTATCATCATGTGGTAGGGGGAGTCATGTAGGTAATGGCCAGAAAAATATTGAGAGGAAGATATGCAGCTTCAACACAAAGTCATGGTGGGACTAAACAGAACTCCCAAGCCTATGAAATTATTTCAGCATGGGTGCCCAACTATGAAAAAGTTTCTAACCAGGGAACCCATGAACAATAAGCTCTACCACATTAATTACGACACTTCCAAACAACATAGAAGGTTCCATGTCACAACTCAGTGTGGTTGATCCTAAGGAAAAATGAAATAGGAAATGGATAATACAAAAATGCATGGAGGGGAAAAATTAGCCTATATACCAGTTTCGAGATCATTTTCTGTCAGAACTGATCGACACGGAAGAAAAGGTACCAAAGAAAAATGTCTTCAATGTCTTGCATCTAAGACCAAAAACACTCACACATAAGTTAATAAGTCCAATATAGAAACCTCTGATAAAAAAAAGTATTATGGGATACAAAACTTGAAAACAAGAAAACCTAAAAGTAAAATATGTACAGAGGAACGCATAGGCTTGCAACTTATGCATATTAGTTCTTTAGGTAGAGCCCATTTCCAGGCTCAATCCAAGGGTTTCATTGGTAACCAAACAATAAAGCTTCCAGTTCAGGAATAGGTCGAGGATCCATAATCGTAGCTTTAAGGATAGCCTCATCTAAAGGAAACTCAACATCCATGAAACCGGGGCTCAACAACACACAAATACTAGGTCTCGAGGTATTACAAATAGTAAGATCATACTCAAGACATTAGTAGATTTTGACAAATAAATGAATACGTGAATAAGACTTTTAGTCATGACAACAAAAAATGACTAAATTCTACTAATTTTTTGCAAAACAAGTATAAATGACTAATTTGATTGTCGGGTAAAAAATAATTAGTCACACACATAAAAATGACTAATTTGATTGTTGGGTAAAAAACACAACTAAATAATTATTAGTCACACAAATCAAAATGACTAAAGGCTCCTATAGACTAACACATATTAAAGCTATTTTGTTTTTTTCAACATAACTATAAACTTTGTGCTTAGGAATAAGCATATTAGAAAGTTGTATATAATATTAAATAGAAGATATGAAATTAATTAACCCTAGTACTAACAATTTAATCCAAAAATTCTGAATGGAGAGCAACCTATTTCACTTATTCCTCTTCCTCCTCACCTTGTCATCTAGAATGAAGATATGATAATCAAAACATGTTTCACCCCTTGCGATACATCTTGCTTATACAAGCAACTATTTTCATGTGGTTGGGGCCATGTGCATTAAGTTTTAGGTAAATTTGGCATAGTATTAGATGCCCCCATGGCCGCTTATCCAAAGGGGTATTTAAAGAGTGTTGTACACCAACTAAAAATATACATTTTTAATTCTTCCATAATGGGAGGGCCTTGCTTGCAACATAATAATATTAAACATAGGCTAAGAAATTTTTTTTAACCAAAACATAGGCTAAGATTTTTTTTTTTAACCAAAACATAGGCTAAGATTTTTTGTTTTAACCAAAACATAGGCTATGAAATTAGCCTAGTGGTACATAACATGATATTCCAGGGAGACATGACCTAGCTTAGTGGTACATAACATATTGCAGGGAGACATGACCTAGGTTCACTCATGGAAACATATGTTATTGTGTCATGTGGACACAAAGTACCATGCCACATTCACAATACACCAGTGGGACACATGCATATTAATAAACCATAATTCGATACATTTGATATCGTTCGTAAAAATCATTGCAATTCATGAATATGCAGACTCGCGTGGAGTGGAAAAATGCGGTCAAGATCATTTGTAATTCGGTGAGGTGGGACATTGTTTGTGTGAGTGGGGAGTGTGTAGGGAGTGGTGCAATGAAAAGGCATGCAGGGTTAGGGTGGAAATGGTAGAGGACCAGTGTTGGCTGAACCGTTTGTGACTTGTAGGTGGAGGATGTATCCCATGGGAGTGTTTCCTTTGTGTTTTTTTGTTTGCATTTTTGTTTTTCATTTTCATTTGTGTTTCCTCTGCGAGTGAGGTGCATGATTGAGGTGCATTGTGTTTCCTATGTGACTGAGGTGCATTGTGTTTCCTCTGTGATTGAGGTGCATGACTGAGGTGCATTTGTGACTGAGGTGAATTTGTGGAATCGGTCATGAGGTGGGCCTCAGGAATATTTGAGCCCGTGAGGTGGGGTTTTAGTAGTCGGCCTCAGGAATATTGGAGCCTGTGAGGTGGAGTTTTAGTTTATGGGCCTGAGAAATATTGGATCTTGTGAGGTTTATTTAGGGATTTTATAATCTAGAGCCAATCAGAGGAGGGGGTTTACTGTTAATTGAGAATTGGAGCTCTTATGAGAGGTTTTTGGGTTAATTGGAGCATTATTGGAGCTTGAATGTGTATATAAGAAGTTTCTGTGACTGATAAATCTACGGTGGAGAGAACTTGGAGACTACTCAAAAGGCAAACTAGGATTTCAGAGTTGCAAAGATATTTAGAGAAGTCACATGTACGATTAATTTGTTTCTTTTGGTTTGATTTAGGAGTTCATGGTTTCTAATTAGGAACTAGTTGCTATAAGCTTGTATATTTGTAGTTTTTTGTATATTTATTCAAAAATACAGTTGGATTGCTAGGTCCCTTCATCATCTTGACCTACACGGCCATACAAACCTTGACACTGTTAGATCTGCAACAATTTCCTTTATGTGTTTCTGTTTGGCTCCGAAAGTTAGAATAAACAACTCTGAAATCTCAAATGCTCAATAGACTACCTCTAATCTCTAAGATAGGTGGATTTTTAGGGTGCAAAGTGTTTCATCTCTTCCCCTCAGCTAAAAAATACAAGTCCTTATGTGGCTCATTATTTAGTAGGGGATATCATCTATAGCTCATCTAGCTACAAGCAAGCTCATTGATGATTTTTTATTAGTTTGTGGTTGTCCAGAGATAATGAAACACATTCTTGGGTACTGCATGTCTACCAAGAGATGTTGGAAATACTTTCAAGATCAACAATGAGTCTTGTTTAAGGGGAATATTCATTAACAAGTTGATTTTTTGGGTGCTTCATGCTAAATAATGTGCTTTGCATTTTGCAAATTTGGAACTGCCTTAGAATCACTTATGTTATCACTTGGTAATTTTCCTGGTTGTGAGGGAAAATTCCCAAGGTAACCTTTTCAAATCAGACTTTAGGTTGGAAACTGGCCTTTCCAACCAGAGGGGGATCCCTCAATGAAAGCTAACACAATGGCTAGATCTGTAAATAGGGCAGGGTTTATATTACTAGTGAATCCCCTTGGGGCATGTTTCTATAAGGGGATTCACTAGTGAATCCCCTTTCGATAGTATCAAAATCTCTTATGAGTGTTGTAATTTTATTAGACAAGATTGCATCCTAAGATGTCAATGCCAAACTTTAACCTGAGAAAATCTAAATTATTTGGATCTTGTTAATAATATGTGCACATTGGGCCCTGCATCAATATGATTTGTAATCAAGTCATAGTTCCTTGCATGTTTGTAGATGTAAAACTAGAACGAAACTTGCTAGAATTCAACTAAAATATAGATTATTTTCCAGAGTGTATATTTCATTCATCTGGACTTTATTTGATATTCATGATTATTAACTTGAAGGTCTTGAAAAAGATCATAACCTTGAAAAATAAGTTTTGTGGAATTTTATGTTGAATGCATAAAATAACGAGTTTTGGTATGGGACTTGTATTGATTGCAAAAAGTAAATATTTATGTCAAAATGTCATGAACAACTATGTTATAGAGCAAAAAAAATAGTATGACTATGAAACAATGCTAGGGAAAAGGAAATACATCAAACCTAGTGAAAAGGCTTGTCATGCCAATGGATCCTTGACTCATTGGTGAGGTCAACAAAGTACAAATCAATTCACCAGGGTTCTATTCTTGCTTCAGTTTTTCCCACCCTAATGGCATCTCTAAAAAAGGTATGAGGCCAGGTGAAGGTCCAATGCAATTTTTGCATAAGAATTAACCCTCAGGCCCGACACCCTAGTTGAAGAAAGTCCATGTTATGAGGTTCAACCCTCAACCTCAGATCATATTTTACAATGCAACTTCCAAAAAAAGGCATGCCATATTATGTTGGAATTGAGAAGAACCACCCAAACTACTTGGATGACTAGGAAGCCAATGAAGGGTCTCTCAACCTTAGTGGAGGGCCTATGAAACATTATAGAAGCTCTTAGGTTGGCCTTATACAAGACGCGGTTCATTGGAGAAGATCTAGTTGGCTAGAAAGCTAAAACATGTTCCCAAAAAGCCCAAAGGCAAAATAAAAAACAGACAACTAGATGATGATAAAAAGTTTGATAGGTAGCATATTTACATACAATTGTTGCTCTGTCACTTATGAATAATACTAGTGCATTTATTGTTGATTATTTCTCTTCACGGAGGTTGATTTTTTTCATTATGGGACAAGTTTCTAAGTGTAGTTATTTTAGACTAATTCTTGGTCTAGAAATATGATGGACCCTTTCTAAGGGTGAAATTAACATTTTTAGAGAAAATCCATCATAATAAAAGAATAGTTAAGATTCATTTATTTCTAAAAAAACCGATTTGGCTAGTAAGTCAATTGTCACTAGAAGGAAGCTCCAAGACATGTTGAAATTGTCATGTCCATTGGAAGTTCAACAATCAACTTTATTAGATTATGAGTATATTTTTTTTATCTCCCTAGAAAAAAAAAACACAATTTTATTAATAAAAATAAAAATACATTCTTCATATATTGAGTAACATGTCAAAATTATTTCATTAGGATCCCCAAATTCATAAAAAAGAGTAATCCCACTGGAATTACCCCACCAAAAAATCCATAACATAATAGAGTCCCAAAAGTCATCACCATATAGTCCTTAGAAAATATCCCTACAAGTCAAAAAACAATCTCCCCAAAAGTCCCAAAGACGGTTTAAAATTAGATCAACCATCGAGCTCATAAGAGAGAACAATATTCATATAACGACCATCATATACCCATTAAAGGGATAAAAAAAATATGCCAAAAAAATCTATAATAGATCCCAGGAAAACATAACTCCTCATGAGAGAAACCATATAAAGGAAGGATGATCATAATTTGAGGATTGTCTCATCCTCAATCTCCCATATATGTCATTCACCTACATTCAATGACAAACCAACCTTGGAATGCCTATCTTCTAGCTCATTTTTCTTCTTGATGACATGATGAAAATAAATTTGGTTAAAAACAACTACAAATGATTGGATCTCCTAAAAAATATGCCTTAAACAAAGGTTTTCTAGAGAGAAGACTCCCTGCATCCAATTAATAACCACTAGGGAATTCCCAAATATTTAAAATTTTACAACATCTTTTCCAACCACAAGAAAAAAGAGTTAACTTCAGAGCCATCAATTCATCTATGTTTTGTGGTAGGAGGGAAAGTGCCCAATACTTTAGTCCTTTCCTCAACTGCCCACTCCATGCTCACTTTTCCAACCTATAGAAACCACAAGATACTATAAACTCACAAATGGAGATAAAGAAAGGTGGAACAACTAGAAACATAATAAAGGATTTCACATGTAGATCCTATGTGGGGTATAAGACATGTTTGATAAATTGATTCCGACAAAATTTATATTTGAGTATCATATTTTAAATCATGTTGTTGAAATAATGCAGGCTAGTTCAAATATTTATGTTCTCTATGCCTCATAATACCAATCATATGATTTTATAGCTTCAAATGTTTTGTGGCTAATGATTACGTGCATTGTTTCTCATCTTGGAGGTTTTATTAATACAAATTTCCCCCCTTTTCTGTAAAAAAAAGATATTTAAAAAAAAATGGAAACCTGTTGGTTAGAGGTTACTTAGAATAAATTCACTACCTCACCTACTTTTAATGTTGCCATAACATTTAATGTGATAAGAGGGTGACAGTACCTTGCCGACCTAGAGTACATTAATCACTTGCACTAAGCTCAAATACATAAGATATAATCAATCTACCAACTCTTTTAACAAGGAGAGTCTAACCTTCTGACCACATATGGTACCACAAGCACCCCAAGTTGCCTCTAGAACACAACCCAACAAACGCTAATAGTAGATGATAGATATGCATATAAGCAAATTATTTTAGATAATGTTTTGTGGGTATGACACAGGATATATATTAGTTTATAACTTCATAGGCTACCCAACCTTTGTATGTTATTCTTGATATAGATTACATTTTTATTTGAAAAAAATGCATCTTATATTTCATTCATACCCACAAAGAGAGGCATCATACAATTTTACATTACCTGTACAAAGCAAATACATGTGAGCTTCACCTCCAAATATAGGCAAGAAGAGCCAACATGCTTTCTTTGTTGCCCACTGCAAGAGAGTAGTTATTTTCTAAAAATACCCTTTCTAGCATGATATGGAATGACTAAGTCAGATTTGTCAGTTTTCAATTGACACTAGTGTAACATGGTAGCATCTCCATGAAAGGTTGCCCTGCAATGCCTTTTTCGTAAGTAGATGCATGTTAAATGTGTGTTGTCCTATATGATCTTTCTTGCTTGTATAATCATCCATTTGTCCCAAAATATGACCCATTTCCAGTCAAGGAGGGGCATAAAGAGTAAGGAATATTCAAATGCCATCCTTTCGAAAAATCATTGGTCTACCTTACAACCCCATAGGACATGTTAAATTATATTAGGCTTATGGCATATCAAACAACAACAATCTTTAAAGTTAGAGTGATGAAGCATCACTTTGATTGCATTCTAACATCATTTTATGGTCCACCTAGGCTTGTCAATGATTCCAGACAATGTTTTCAAATGGTGAAGCTTTTCAAAGATGTTTCCTTTGAAAATGGTTTAAATTTTCCACTGAATAGTGGGGTTACAAGTTATTGATACTTTATCTAAAGTTAACAAGAATCCATTGAGTACCCATACAAAAATATAAAGGTGTTTGTCTGCTCATCCTTCTCCTCTACAAGAGTTAACTATCAGATAAGAAAATTAAATATATGTCTGCTTCTTTGTTTGTTCTTGTCCTACACATAGAAATGCATATATGTGGGCATTCGAGTAGAAGTAAATTTTTTATAGCATATAAAGTAAAACAATAGGGAAGAAAGTTGCTACCCCTCAGAATTTATATTATCATGTTGTTGAGGATTTAAGACATGAAAGTTATATAAGAGAAACTCTTAGAAACCACCTAACCAAGCAAGCTTCCCTTTGGTTAGCATAACTGATAGACAAAGCCAATGAAGCTAAGATGGTATTAATTGAGCAACATGTTAAGGCTATTCAGGAAACTTATGAAGTTTTAACTGATTTTATATCATGGATACAATTGATTAAGTTTTATATACTTTATGTTTCTCTTTTTGAATATGGTAGGTGGGATTGTGAGAAAAATGTGGGATACCATGAAAGATCCTATTTTTCTTGAATTATATGTCCATAACTTACTATACATGTTAGATTCTGTGAGTGATTGAATTTAAGATAGATGGACATGTCCGTATTAAATCTGTCAAGTGTATGAGTGAACACATTCTAATGTCACATCTTTCCTCTCAATTGATGGTACTAATCTCTTAAATTGTACCTTGTGCTTTGAGAGATTAAATCAATGAAGGGGATATGATACAAACACAGTTAGATAACCCAAAGGTTTAGATTGTTGTTCCTCTATTCTCTGCTCACAACTTGAGCTCAATCCAAAGGATATTGTGGTATTATTTTATGATTAGTTCCATATCAATGTTGCTATTGTTAACAACAACGTAGTTGATTTTTTGCTTTTGTACTATCTAAATTATTTGAGATTTGTTAATTAACATATCAAATTAACATTGGAATGCAAAACATCAAATATGAGTCAATGACAAAGGTTGACAACTGATGACTACCATTCATATGATGAGAGAATAGTCGATGAGAATGATATGGCCATATATCCATGTCCATGTAAATATTGTCTTGTTGGAAAGGTGAGGAAAATAAATGTGATTTATCGGCATATAATAAGACATGGGCATAGATAAGCCCCCGAGACAACAATTATTATGAAGATAAGATAGAAGTGCATAGCATGAGAGATGAAGCGGTACCAAACATTCTTGAAGTCGCACCAAACATAGATTAAGAGGCAACAATGTTAGATGAAGGGGTTGAAGTTAATAGAATGTTGAATGAGGGTCTAAATGATGATTGGGACAAGTCGACGGAGGATGCTTTAAAGCATGTGTATGCTAATTTCAAGTTAAGTCATTTAACAACAATCCTTCAAATTCTTAATTTGCAAGTGATGCATGGTTGGAAAAATGAGAGTGTAGATGAGTTATTGGCATTTTTTAGTTGGTTGTTACCAAATGACTCCACATTGCCAACAAAACGAAGTAAATGTAAAAATCAAATCACTAAGCTAGGCATAGGGTATGAAAAAATCCACACATGTGTGAATAGTTGTGTATTATTTCGCAAAAATATTGCAAGTGAGACAAAATGCCCAAAATGTCAAGAAGGGAGGTACAGACCAAGGTTGAAATCAATTGTGGTTCCCAGAAAGGTTCTTCACCAATTTCTGCTAATCCCACGATTACTCCGAATGTATAGGTGCAGAGACATTGTTGAACTTATGCAATGGCATGCCCAAAATAAGAGCACTGGTGGAAAACAATGACATATGCCTGATTATAAGATATGGATGGAATTTGATAGTAAATGGCTCAACTTTTCCCAAGATCCTTGCAATATAAGTTTGGGTTTGGATCTAGATGGGCTGAACACATTCTCAGATCAAAGTACTAAATGGTCAACTTGGCCAGTGTTTTTAATAAATTATCTCCATGATTAGAAACTAAACCATTTTTCCTAATGCTATCATTGATTATACCAGGAAAAAAAAGTGTGTCTTCAGATACAATCAATGTTTATTTAGAGCCATTATATGATGAGCTAATGGAATTGTGGAAAGGAATTGAAGCAATTCAATTTTTAAGGGATGGTCATTCAATCAAATTCACTTTAAGAGATTCCTTATTGTTTATGATTCATGATCTTCCTGGACACATTGACTGGTCTCATTGTTCATGCATACCATGGATGTCATTCTTACAAATTTAAGGATTTTGTGAGGCACTCAAGAAGTTTGCATAAGTGTGTTTATTGTGGACATCATGCTTACCTAAAAAAGGATCATCCATATCATTGAAAAAAAACATGTTTCAATGGCCAGGAAGAGAATCGTGAAGCACCATTGCCAATAACGAGTGAATACATTATTGAGAATGGACATAGAAGAATGTTGTTTATTGAAAGTGGTGGGATTTGTGGTAGTATGGATGATCCATGTAATGAAAGTGGTGTAAAATGATTGTGCATATTTTATAAGTTTCCATACTTTAAGGATATAGCCATCATGCATACCGTTGAATTTATGCATACCAAGAAAAATATAGCATGTGTTATTATAGAAACTCTTTTTGGTGCTTCTGATAGTGTTTCATCACGTGAGTACTTTCGACAACTAAATATTTGTCGAAATCTTTGGGTTGAAAAATATGATGATGAAAAATATAGAAAACCTAGTGCTCCTTATGTTTGGACAAAGGAACAACGTGTACAATTCTTAAATTTGATGTCTCTGGCTTGCTTTCCCACTGGATATGTAAGTAGTAGTATTAGAAGCCAAACTGACATGAATAGATTAAGAGGCCTCAAGACCCATGACTATCATGTCATAATTGAGAATAGTTCACTTAATGTGGTCAATATATCAAGTTTGGCAAAGGGGACAAGTTTGGAAATTATAAGTTTGGGCCTAATATTAAAGAGAATGAGTTTACATGTATTAGGTCCTTTGAACTTTGATAGTTTTAGGGAGGAGGTTGTTGAAGTCATTTGTCTATTGGAACGAGAATTGCCACCAATAATATTTAACATTTCTATGCATCTTTTGATACATCTAGAAAATGAACTAGAGCATGGTGGCTCAGTAAGAACGAGATGGATGTATCCTATAGATAAATATATGAAGGTTTTGAAAAAAATTGTCTGTACTAGGGAAAAACCAGAAGGAAACATGTCTGAGGGATATTCAATGCAATTGACCATGGGATTTTTCACAGAATATATGAAGGATTTTAAAAATGTCAATCGACGTGTATGGGATGATGATGAAGATGAGAGAGTTGAAGGTGAAGTATTAAAAGGCAATGGAATATGATTTAATTTATCACATAAAGAAATAAGTGTGATACATGTCTATGTTCTTCAGAACACATCTTCATTCGATAAGTGGCACAGGTAAAAAAAAAATTACACAATAATTTATTTCTTCAATTGCATTTACACATTTATATTATTAATCTTATTATCTTGTACATTCATATTCTATGTAGTAAATACGAAGAAGAGAATCAAACATGGATACAATGACGAACTCAAAAGCACAAATGTCATGATTTGATTAGAGGTGATTCTTTTCTAAAATTTGAAGAATGGATTGCATGCAGTCAATGATGCAAAAGAAGAAGGTCAAGATATAACATTGGAGGAAAGTGAGCTTTCACATTTTCCACATATATGGGATATGCAGTTTAGTGGCATGTGGGCCTATGGTAGTCATTTAAGAGTGGAAGAAAAGGACAAAGTAAAGGGAAATTGTGATTGTGTTGTTAGTGTTGAATTCCTTCATGAAACTAAGAAGAAATTTTATGTTGGATTCATCCAAGAAATTATTCAAGTTGATTATGGTGAAAATAGTCCTATATTATTAAAATGTAAGTAGGTTAAACCATGTGCAATACAACTTGATGAGTATGGATTTGTACGTGCAAATATACGACAATTTTTATCAGAGACTAATGAACCATATGTCTCTCCTCTTCAAGTTAACCAATCATATTTAATTGATGATGTAAGAATCCCATGATGGTCATATTTCATTCAAACAGAGTCTCGTTCAAAACAAAAATTCATGGAAGTTTTTGATATAATGCCTTATGGGAAATACGATAAATTACAAGAAACATTTGAAGAAGTGGCTAAAGATGATGATAGAGTGATTGCAGAAGAGACTTTGATTACCAACGAAGAGATTGGAAGAGAGAATGTATTGCATGCCTCGGGTGAGGATGACGAAGAAAATCAAGAAGATGCACACATGAATGATTAGGATTCTGACCTCGATGGTAATGCAGATGATTATGATGATGATTCATCACCCTAACTAGTAATCTTGTCACTTAAACTATGGTTATATGTATGGTGTAATTTATCATTGAATGTAATTTATTATTAGAATTGATAGATGTTGAATACAATTTGAATATATAGAAATACATAGCATGTCGTTTAAATTGGAGGCATAGTAACTTTACATAAAATGATTTACATGCCTTTAGCATAACTTTAGTTATTTACTATTGATTTCAAGTTATATAAGCAACACTTCAGGGGTTGATTTTAAGAGGCATTTGTTCTTTAACTGTGCACTTAATTTTTGAGCACATGCATTAATAAAACATGAGTTTCAAACTCATATTCCACTGTTGCTATGATGATTCAAGTGGATGATTTATACACTATTGTTTATTTGGACTCCAAGATATGAAGAAAAATTCCTTGAGGTGAAATTTAGATGACAACAATAATGCAGAAAAGTTGACAGAATATGAGTGCTCTCATAGAGAACATGTGACCAATAATGATGAATATTTATCGTCTCTTGGTTTGAAAAACAGGCAAGTTGCTAATCCACTTAAGTGGTATATTATTTGGTTAATAGTGTTTAATGTTTTATAGGAAAGAACTTTATGTGTATAAGACATAATATGATATTTGTTTTGTTTTATAGGCAAGAAAAAGATGTAGGCACAGAAAAAGTGGAGAAAAAATCAAGGGAAAGTAAAGATATAGTGCCACCAACTCGTAGAAGCTAACACATTTGTGATCCAACAAATGTGGTTGATGAAAATAATAGTGGTCATGGTGTGCAAGTTGATATAGCACATGGTGTAGTGCGTGATGATTTCTTAGCAAAAATTCTAAAAGAGATTATTGATCAACATGAGAAAAAAGGAAGAGCAAGTCTGTAGATATTGAATGTAATGTATTATTAGAATTCACAGATGTTGAATACAATTTGAATATATAGAAATTCATAGCATGTGGTTTAAATTAGATGCATAGTAACTTTACATAAAATGCTTTACATGCCTTTAGCATAAATTTACTTATTTACGATTGATTTCAAGTTATATAAGCAACACTTCAGGGGTTGATTTTAAGAGGCATTTGTTCTTTAACTTGTGCACTTAATTTTTTAGCACATGCATTAATAAAATATGAGTTTCAAACTCATATTCCCTGTTGTTCTGCTTATTCAAGTGGCTGATTTATACACTATTTTTTTATTGGACTTCAGGATATGAAGAAAAATTCTTTGAGGCACAAGTTAGATGACAACGATAATGCAAAAAAGTTGACAGAATATGAGCGCTTTCGTAGAGAAAATGTGACCAAGAATGATGAATATTTATCGTCTCTTGGTTTGACAAGCATACAAGTTGTAAACCACTTAAGTAGTATATTATTTGTTTAATAGTGTTTAATTTTTTATAGGCAAGAAATTTATGTATATAAGAAATAATATGATATTTCTTTTGTTTTATAGGCAAGAAAAAGATACAGGCACAAAAAAAGTGGAGAAAAAATCAAGGGAAAGTAAAGATATAGTGCCACCAACTCATAGAAGCCAATACATTTGTGATCCAACAAATGTACTTGATGAAAATAATAGTGGTCATGGTGTGCAAGTTGATATAGCACATTGTGATGTGGAGGATGATATAGCACATGGTGTTGCACAGAGTGATGATTTCTTAGCAAAAGGTATAAAAGAGATTATTGATCAACATGATAAAAAAGGAAGAGCAAGTTTGGAGATCATTTATGCAAAAGTAAAGGACATGTTTGAAGGCACATCTACAAAGAACAGTACTGAGCTACCTACTGTGATACCTAATGTGGTCAAGGAGAATTCTATCCTGGTTAATGCAAGTCATGAAGAGACAACACTTACATCTGTTGTGCGTCAAAATTCACCTATTACATCTCTTGATGAAACTAGATCAGCCAAAAATATTGTTAGTGGTTCACAAGATGTGTTTGCTTTTGTTAAAAGACAAAGATTGAGTCAAGGATTGTATATATGTACATAGAGGAATGCAAAAGAAAGAAAAATAGAAGGTAAGAATCCATTATTGGTTGAGGTGTCGAAAGATGGTGAACCCATTGGGAAAAATGCAACGAGGTGGGCCTCAAAGTTGGGAACAATATGTAGGGATCATTTGGATATTTGAAAATCAATTTTTTTAGATCAAGATCCATGAATTGTGGATAATGTTATCCAAAAAATGGAAAATTCTTTTGAGACTATTGGTGGAAAAATATCTAGAAAATATTATAAGAAGAAGATGAGAACTCTGATGAACACTTATAGATACAATTGCGAAAAATTAATCATGGAAGGAAAAGATAGGACACAATCCACTCTATCTCCAAAACAATGGGAGGTGTTGAAGGAAACTATGCGTTCCGAAGAATATTTGACAAAGAGGAATAGAGGCATGAAAGCAAGAGATAATGTTAAGGCTCCATATACATTTAGTCGAGGCGGGATGCATGCCAAAATAGACAAATTGACAGTAAGTGTTTCTTTTTGGTTGAATTTAAATCATTATTTATTTAGATTTGTGTTTTGAACTGACTATGTTGAAACTTGACATTGTGTTTTGGGTGGAAAATAATAACTGAGAGGCAGATGTAGAAGACATTCTCCATTATATGACAACATTAGATTTTAATAAATCTGACAGTAAGAGCAAGTGGAAAAGTAGAGTGTCGACAGAGAATTCGTAGCCATCAGTTGGAGGTCAAAGAAGTCCAATAAGAGCCATTACAAATGATGTCAAATCAAGTTATGAGTACCAACATATAATGAGTTGCATACAGGGTCTCAATGAGACAATTTCACAGTTGGTTGCCTCTGTTAAGCCTATAGTTTCTGCATGGAATGAACATAAATCAAGTGATTCCATTGAGGTAAGAGGCTCTATTGATCTCATTTCTTCTTGTTTGAACATGTATGGCATTTCTTCTTGTAAAGCAATCATTTGTATCTCATTTCTTCTTGTTTGACCAGTTTGTGTGCTTGTCAATTGAACTAGAAGTTGTAGGATTTTGTCTGTTTCCACTCGGTCTATTGCATTTATAGTGAACTCTTAAGTGTTGATGTTTGGGCAACATCAAAAAGACATTCTACTAGATTGATAATTAATAATGAGATTATTAATTATTAAGAAATATTATTAATTATAATATTATTATTGTAATAATATATTTATGATATATATATATATATATATATATATATATATATATATATATAAAATAAAGTATAAAGCATAAAACATAAATATAAAAAATAAATATATTTATTACCCAAGGGAATCATCTCTTCATGGATGGTCACCATATGTTCTTTATATATAGAACATTCATCATTGTAATAAGATATTCATTCATTCACATACAATATCATCTCTTATAAAAAATCAACATGGTATTAGAGCGAGACTGGGCTTAACCCCCTCACAGGAGGGCCCGAGAAAATAAGAGAGATAAGTGTTGGAGAAAAGCAAATCATGAGATAGGTGTCTCATGTGGAGATGTAGTGTTGATTCTATTTGCATTGGTGACTACACAGAGGACAATATTGTTTCGATGGTGAAGGAAGCATGCATAAAAGTACAATTGTACTAGAGGTTAAATTTTTGGACTTACTATGTAAGGTGAAGATGCAAGGAAATGGCTACACCTTTGGTACCAAATATGAAGTTGTTGCAGGACATGAATTCAGAGACTATGGATGTTACTTTATACAGGCATATGGTATGTGACAAACCATGAGTTCAAGTTATATGGATATTCGGATTCAGATTGGGCTGACAATATTCCTGATCGGAAGAGTACTTCGACATATTTCTTTAGTCTAGGCTCCAGTATGGTTTCATGGAGAAACATGAAGCAATTGTGTGAAGCACTCAATAGAGATGAGGAAGAGTATGTGGAATCATGTGCAACAAGGCACAGAGAAGAGTGGCTTCGTAAATTGATGACTATTGGACTAAATTTGACTTGTAGGTAAGACCGACCAGAAGAGGATGACATGAGTTATTCTAGAGGACAAGTGATGAAGTCAACATGTTGAAGATCATTTGATATTCAGTGCTCGAGAGGGAGTTGGGTACTACAGTAAGGAACTGGAGGCTCCATCGGATGTAGGAAGCAGTCATGTGCGATGCTCATTACAGATGAAGTTGAGTATTTGGTAGCATGTACAGTAGCAGTGTGGATTCGAGAACTTATATATCAGTTATTTGGTCTCATACTGAAGGTGACCTACATTTGGTGTGACAACCAGAGTTGCATGAAGTTGTCAGAGAACCTTGTGGTCTATGACAAATCGAACCATATCGAGATCAGATATTACCATATCAGGGATATAGCAGAAGTGAGCATTGAGGCTCCAGTTTCGTGACTATAGAGGATGAAGTTGCAGATGTGTTTACCAAGCCGTTGTCAAGGATGAAGTTTGAGTACTTCAGGGATAAGCTTGGTGTGGTTCCTCTTCAGAGGGAGTGTTCTCATCCAACATGAAAAAGGGTTGGCACTGAGACAGGAGTGCACATGATCAGGTACTGATGCATCGTAGGGAGTGGATGTCTTGGGGACATGTTGTAGCTATTGAGAGCTACCCATAGACCTTGGTTGCATGGGGTGAAGGCATGTTCGCACCGAGACATGTGGAACTAATCCAACATGAAAAAGGGTTGGCACTAAGTGTTCTCATCTAGTATTAAAAAGGATTGGCACTAAGACAGGAGTGAACATGATCAGGTACTAATGCATCGCAGGAAGTGGATGTCATGGGGACATGTTGTAGCTATTGAGAGCTACCCAGAGAACTTGGTTGCATGGGGTGAATTCATGTTGCACTATGGATATCTAAGGGTTGGCACTGAGACAAGAGTGCACATGATCAGGTACTGA
Organism: Picea engelmannii; assembly: GCA_009831015.1. Taxonomy (NCBI): domain Eukaryota; kingdom Viridiplantae; phylum Streptophyta; class Pinopsida; order Pinales; family Pinaceae; genus Picea; species Picea engelmannii. The sequence continues at coordinate 525,524 of ML789507.1, read as the reverse complement.
TGCACAAAGAGAGTGGATGTCTTGGGGATATGTTGTAGCTATTGAGAGCTACCCATAGACCTTTGTTGCATGGGGTGAATTCATGTTTCACTATGGATATCCGAGGATGTATAGATTCACATGTTCAACAATCAATGGATGTGAGTTTGTGTGGTATCAGAATTTGAGTCTGTGTCTCATGGAAGTGACACTTGGTTGCTAGACACTTGGTACAAAAGGGAGAAATGAGGCTCCAATATGGTGTAGAAGGGAGCATTTAGGCTCCAATATGTGGCTATTGATGAGAAGTTTGTGGATGTGCTAACAAAGCCATTGCCAAGGATGAAGTTTGAGTACTTCAGGGACAATATCGACGTAGTCCCTCTTCAGAGGGAGTGATGGATTTAGATGTTATTACATGGTAGTGGATGTCATGATGACATGTTTGATCCATTGGAGAGCTACCCACTGACCCTAGATGCATGTTGAAGAGACGAGGTACAAATGCTATCATAGGGTACTGGATGTCATGCATAAGATATCCAAGTTTTAAGTGGGAAACTGGATAGTCTCATGATGACATGTTGTAGCTATTGGAGAGATACCCACCAACCCTAGATGCATGTTGTGAAGTCACAAGGGTGCACGTGATGAGGTACAAATGCATTGCAAGGTAGTGGATGTCCTCGGGACATGTTGAAGTTATTTGAGAACTACCCACAGGCCTTGGATGCATTGGTTGTGAAATCACAAGGGTGCACATGATGAAGTACATATGCATTGTGAGGTAATGGATGTCATGGTGACATGTTGAAGCTATTTGAGAGCTACCCACATATAATATTCAAAGGTAATCTTCAGAGGTAATCTTGGCATAATGTAGAATGTCTCCCTCGCTGAGAGGGAGTGTTGATGTTTGGGCAACAACGGAAAGACATTCTACTAGATTGATAATTAATAATGAGATTATTAATTATTAAGCAATATTATTAATTATAATATTATTATTGTAATAATATATTTATGATATAAAGTATAAATATATATATAATAAAGCATAAAGCATAAAGCATAAATATAAAGTATATTTATATTATATGTATAATATAATATAAAGTATAAATATATTTATTACCCAAGGGATGCATCTCTTCATGGATGGTCACCTTATGTTATTTATATATAGAACACTCATCATTGTAATAAGATATTCATTCATTCACATACAATATCATCTCTTATGAAAAATCAACATTAAGTGCTCTCGCTCACACTCTCTTGCTGAGAATCAGTGCACTTAATTAAAGCTCTAAGATAGTCTAGTTCCCTATGGACATGCCTTCTTCTTCTTCTACCTTTTCGTGCTTGCACTATGTAGAACCATCCTATGTTTCTAGAATTAGCTCTCTGTGTTCTTCCTTTAAAGTATCAAGTATGTTTTGAGTCTGAAAGAGTTCCAACAACAACTTGAGAGCCATCTACAGGCACTTTTTCTTATTATATTGTAAAATTGGTTGTGTAAAATGATAGGATTGGGGAATAGTTGGTTTACAACATGGTATTGTAGAAAGACTCTGGTTGGAACAAATCATATAATTAGGAAAAATTGTAGGACCAAAATAAACAGTATGATTGAGACAAGCAAAGAGAATGTCATATTAATGAAATTTCTTTCATATGAATTTAATTAATATTACCTTCAAACTTTGGTAGTTTCTAAAATCAGTGCCTTGAAGATGTTAGTGTATGTTTACTATTGTCATTTATTCATTGACTGGCACAAAAATTGGTGTTGTCTTATACATCAAACATGAATTTATTGTTGTCAACATTGTTTCAGTTTTTAATGGAAAATTTTTGTTTATATCTTGTTAGTATATAGTTATATATCTAGTAGATTGGACTGAACTTGATATAAGTACTAGTAAATGGTTTTTGTAATAGCTAGTGGTTTTGCTTTTGGATGATGGCAGTTTTGAAATGGTCGAGTTTCATGTAGCCACTTTGAGTATAGGTTTGTTGTGTGATACTTTTGTATATTTTGATACTCCGTCAGGTTGGGTCTTTTACTTTGGGCAAGCAGTGAAAGATGTTTTCCCGAGTGATGTTGGACTGCCTTTTTTAGATCGAGGTCTGTGTTTGACATGTAAATTGTACTCTTTGATTCTCTAAATAAATAGAAAGAGACAAGGTTTTTTTTTCATGAAAAAAAAAACCTCCGCTAGTTTGAATGATGGATGAACCCCTGAAATGGTTCATGTTCTGCACTTCTTTTATTACATTTATGCCAGTGATTGTTGCAATTATTTTGTTTCATTGTTTGAAAAAGACAACATTTCCATTGGAGACAGTTTGTTGCTACTTTTAAATGTTTGTATTTTTTTTTGCATGATGGTTAAACCACATGCAGAGAAATTATATCGATAAATCAATGGGAAAAGGAAAAGGCCTTCATGTCAACATAGCTCACAAGGATGCAGTACAATCTCGTGTTAATCTTGATATTGGTCATGATGAAGTTGACGAGCATGTACAAGACATTAATAGTGGTGCTGAGATTGAGGTAATAAAAGTGTTGTTGTGATAGTTAATCTGTCCCAATGTTTTGTCATAATTTGTCACGCTTAAGATGTTATTTTTGACTAAAATTTATAACTTGCAATATTATTTACTTGATATTATTTGAATGGTAAATGCAGATCAATTATAGCAAACCAACACTAAAAGGTAAAGGCCATCTTGACAACATAGCTCTCAAAGTTAAATTTCAACATCACGATGACAATTATATTGATAGTGATGATGTTGAATACAACAAGTATGTGTAGGACATTCATAGTGGTGCCGCACTTTGATGGGTGAGAGCAATAATTTGCTAACTATTAGATTATAATTGTTGTAATAGTTAATATGTACTTATCTATTCATGGATCCCTGATTTCTGATCTCAACCCCCCATTAAATTATATTATTTGAGCGCTCAATGATAGACTTTTCATCTCATAAAAAAAATCAATTTGTCTTGAGATTAAGTGATGTTTTGTTCTGAACCATGATGATTGTTGTTTCTTGTATTGATCTAATGATAAGTTGGTAATTCCTTATCTACTGATTGAGGGATATATGGAAAGAGTTATAGGGATAGAGTGCTTCTTGTTAGGATTTCTACATGAATGAGACTATTGAATCCTTAATACGACTGGGGTGGATACTTTGACTAGGGAGACTTCTAGGGGACCCAATTTTATCAATCCAGGCATCCTCAAGGTAAAGAGATTCATTTCGGGAAAGACAGGTTTTTTTTTCTTCTAACTATTGTCATTTATTGTAGAATGTAAGATCTCTTGTTTAAAATCATGTGTGTTATTGCAACTTTATAGTGATTTTTCTTTCATGGTGTCATAGCCTATAGGGAACAAAAGCCTGCTCTTGTATATCAAAATAAGAACTTCAAGTTTCTAGCCTAGCCTATGTTGGTAGGGATGCTTAAGAAAAGTCAGAGCCCAATGGGGTTTTGTAGTAGTAAAGAAACCTACATTGGTTTTGAGTTGGCAAATCTCTAGGATTAAAAATAGTTTTGTGTTTATTAGGCACTCACATTTTCATGATGGATTGGGAAGTTTAAACTAGATGCTTATGAATTTTGGATCATCACAATCTATTTGTTAATGATTTTACTCATGAAAATGTCAGTGATACCAATCTATTTGTTAATGATTTTACTCATAACAATCTTGGTGATCTTGGGCATTGTCCAAATCACCCTCCTCAAAAATTCAATAAAACCACTTGCAATGGATGTGAGTAGTAAAATCCCATCAATATATCTTTGTGTGTCATGAAGAGAGGGTAGGCCCTATGTCTAAGGATGTCAACATCAACCCTATCCTACAAAGAACCTATATGTAATTCAGAGCATAATTTATACTGTAGTTTGGCTGGTGCAAAACCAACTCCAAGTCGAGTGAATTCGTGCAACTAAATAAACCTCCATAGAACCCATTTCTAGTTTGGGTTCCTATTCATTAGTTTAACTTGACTTGTTTATTTGGGAAAATCCCAACTCCAATATAGGTTTTGTATAGCTAAACAAATCTATGTATGAACCTTATCTAATTCTGGTTCTAAACTAGGCTATGGATTGGTTTGTCCATGTGAATCCCAACTCCAAGATGAATTATGTACAACTAAACAAATCTTTTAGAAAACCATCTCTAATTTGAATCTTTTTTCATTATTGTAGGTCAGTTTATTTTCTGACTGCAATTGCAGTCCTCCATAGCCATACAATTCTCCATAGCGTCCATCTCCAATTTGAGTGTTGCACAATTGTTGGTTGGTTCATTTGTTTTTCAATTTTCTAACTCTATTTAAGTACTATACAACTAAGCAATTATGTATAGAACCTCTCAATAATTTGGTTCTGGTTCTCTGTACAGCTAAACAAGACCTTATAGGACCCAATTCCATTTGAAAATTACTACAAGTATAAAGATACAAGTAAGAGTTGGGAAATATACAAATAAGTAAGCATGTGTCATTGTGGTGTGATTTTTTAGCTTTATAGAACAAGAATAGTAATTGGAATATTTTTCTTTTGATAATATTGTAGGACAAAAATAAGAATTGGAATGTATACGAGTGACTAACCATACGTCATAATGGAGTAATTTTCAAGTTTTTAGTTGTATAGGATCTCAGTCAATAATGGTTCACATAAAAATAATGAGGCCAACCTTTAAGCCCTGATTTTTGTATGTGGAATACAATTTCACTGGGCAGTTTCTTTGGGCCACTTTCACACTGTGACTGAAATGGATTCACTTTTCTCCTGAAATAAAATATTATTAGTCTGTAATTACCATGAAGCTCATCCCAAATTAGGTCAAGCTTCGACAAGTTTTAGTTCAGTTTTAGTCCAGGATAAATAATACATTGGTTTTCCCCTCGAGATAATTCCTTAGCAAGATCAATCTTTTATTAACATTTTTAGGATGTTTCCTATAAAGTTCATATGAGGAACTAGACATTATTCAGTGTTTAAAAGCCACACCACACAATAGTATTAACTAAGGATGACAACAAGGGATTGGTGAAAATATGGCAGGCTATAACATCATTTCAAACTCTTAAAATCATGACACATGTCCCAATGTGCTGTCATTATTCATGCTTAACATGTTCTTTTGGATAAAATTGTATAGCTTGCATTCCTTGATTCATGTTTTTAAATGCTGTATTTTTTTTTGCATGATGAAACCACATACATAGTTATAGAAAAGCAACATGAAAATTACTTGATTTGAATATTGGTAGTGATCATGTTGAACCTGACAACCATGTGCAACACATTCATAGTGGTGTTGAACTCGAGGTGAGTGATAAATATTAGAATATAATTGTTGTTTTATCATTTTTCATATCTCAATTTAATGTGTATTTCTTTTTGTTTTTGCATAAATGTGTTGATCATAAACTCCAAGAAGGTGATAAAGTAAAGGTGTTGGATTTGTATGATAGTGATCCTGTGGGCACTGGGCGGATTCACTCATTATCTAATATACATGAAGTTAAATTGAGTGGATCAGGAGATGCAAATGTAAATATTAGAAAGGTCACAAGAACCATACCCCTTCCTTATGATGACAAAATAGAAGGATATGTCCATCTTAAAGAAATGGAAGAAAGCTTCACACGGTGGCCACTAAGATATTTGCAAAAAATGACAGTTGGTTTTTATCATAGTTATTAGATATCTTGGCCCACTACTTTACGCAATAATTTGAATGTTTGCTCAACAATATTTTATTATGTGGTGTATTTGTAGACTTGGAAACTCTCAGTGATAGTACTGTACGATAACATTTTTTACTCTCTCTCTCTCTCTCTC
>ML789507.1:431244-474599 GCA_009831015.1 Picea engelmannii | reverse complement strand
ACCAAGTTGATTTGGGATGACTATGGTGGCTTAACTTTACTAACATTTGAGAATTAGTTCATATAGTCTAATAGAGATGATCAATTAGCATTATGTTCCAAATTTGATTTAGAACCCATTACTAACAATTTTCTTTTTCTAGACAGGGGCAAGCAGAAAACCAATGACAAAATATGAATTCCAAAACTTTACTTCAGATTTCCCAATCAGTCAGGCAATCAGAGTCACAAATTTCATCATTTAAACAGGATAATAGTTTCAGCAATCATCTAGCACTTGAAATCCATATTATAAAATAAATCAGTCAAGATAATACAAAACTCAGAAAAACACTTATATGAAACTTGAAATTAGTTGGAAACTATTGAAGGGTGTTCCCTTTTCCACCCAACCATAGGCGCAATTGCTCATGTATATTCCTCAACTAACCACCCCCTAGCTAGATCGTGATTCCATGATAGAGAGTTTCTTATTTTTCTCAAAAACAACAAGGGAAAAAGGTTACTCTCCTTCTTCCACATGAACATGGAAATCCAGTTTTCTATCCACCAAGCAAGGGAGCTTGTTGTGATTTCTCTCTCAATCACTCAAATCCTATACAGTTATGTTTAGCTTGATTAGAAAATACTATCCAATAATTCCTGCACCCATAAAAGTTTATTTTCTTAGTTCTCTTCAAAACTAGAGAGCCTTGCATGCTCTACCTCTTTAGAAATGTTCACCAGACCCATTCGTGTGCATTATTTTCCCTCTACCAACGATTTTCCTTTATTTTCTTACCTTCTACAACAAGATTGTGTGGGTCCATTTTCCAATTCATGGGTCTGATCAAGAAGTTTCTAGATGGGGTACTCTGCCCATCTCCTCATTGACTCTTGAGGAAGACTTCCCAACTACTAGCTTGACTAATACTTAAATTCTCTGGGACAGAGGATTGTTCTAGGTCTGAGCAATTTAAATCCAATAGAGTATTGGCCTAGCAGGGGTCATCTCAACCACTACTAGTTCCCCTCATCATTCCCTCTCATGCATCATGATCTACATTGACAACACCTTCAGCAGTTGTGCAACAATTTCCATTTTATTTAATAACATAAATATTTACAGTAGCTTATATAGCAAAAGTTCATCATTTCCAAAATCCACACATAACCAGTCTGTCCATAGTATTTTAGCAAAATACAATTATATTTAAAGGCTAGGGGAAACAAGGGTATTACATCATGTTAAAGTTAAACATAATCCAAGGAAGACAATGAATATTGATATTATTCAACAATTTAGTTCGAAGTACATTAAGAAGACCTATCCAATACACATCTTCCTTGACTGGAATCGGAGTTGTTGTCACGCCTACTTGCTGGAACTCATTTCATTTGTGGACAGAAAGTATTGTAACTGAATTTTGTGTATATATATAAACAACTTCTTCAATAATTTTGGGCATGCACATTCTATTCAATGGTAGGTTCAATTTGTCATTGAAATTCAAAGGAATCATCAAGAGTCTACGGTCAAACCAACCTAAATATGGTGCACTACACCCCAATCGTATGTGTATTTTTAGCGTTGTTGCTTCCCACTTTTAAGTGTTGTTGCTTCCCACTTTTAAGCATTATTTCTTCCAGGGGTTTGGATTTACATCTAAATGAGAAGTTATGTTATGTTCAATGTTCACTCTTTTTGTGCCTCTGTCTTGTAAAATGAAAAGAAGGCCAAGTACCATGTAAACAATCGTCTGATCATGAACAAAATCAATTTATAGCTGGAAGATTCGAAGTAAGGTTTGATTCTTGAAGAAAATAAGAAATATAATTGTTGTCCCATCTACTATCGTCCATCTCCAATGATTTGGAAATATTGGATTTCTACTAAGAACAATCACATAGTATTGAAAGCAACCTGTCATTGATCCCAATATCTTCTATGAAGAGCAGAGTGTTGTCATCATAATGCACACCAAGTTACATGTATAGTTCCCAATAGCTAAAGCTATATAAGTTTCAAATTAGTTGTAGACAACCATCTACAAGAGAATGCCTAAACTCGTGTCAATAATTTGCAAAATTGTATGCATATGATGACTATGTATTAACTCATCATACATAGAGACCAGTTGTAAGAGGGATACGACTCTATTCTTTATTGAGAACCTTCACAAATCCATATTTAGATAAGATGTTTTTGCTTTCTTCTAAATGCATGCTGATACAGCCTGTGAAGCCAAAGATAAGTTAGAACCATTTTACAAGAAACCTGTAAAGCCAAAGATAAGTTAGAATAGCATAAGTGAACTTGTTTTCTATACCTTTTTTATTTATTTATCCAATATAGAGGACCACATTGTCCTCATTTACTGTAAACATGCTATGCACTCGAAAGTCACATATAGAGAGTGCTTGTATTTTTTTGTAGGTATACTTCATATGGTAGTTGTGTTAGACTAGGAAGTACATCTTGCGATATAGGTAGTTGTGTTAGACTAGGAAGTACATCTTGCGATATAGGTAGTTGTGTTAGACTAGGAAGTACATCTTGCGACATGGTACATTGCATAGTGTTGGTGGTGGTGGTTCAGATGATACCATTCAGGAAATTTTTGTATAAGGGAAATTCTTGTTGCATCTCACACAATAAATTGTACCATCATCTATTAATGCAGATGTAGCAGCGGGAGAGTTAGAGATGGCACAATCAAATTTGAATAGGATTGAGTATGCATTTGTTGTTGTTAATGCACCTTCAACCTATGTACATGAAATAGTAGTTAATATATTGTACAATACAATATATGTATATAAATAATTTTGTATATGAAGTTTGTAGATGTAGATGTATATTTATACTTACAATAGTTGTTGAGCTAGTTAGTTTCTTGAGATGTTGCATTGTATCTATTTGCAACTTTGTTATGAATGTTGATCGTGTTGTGAATAAGACCTTTTCTCTTACATCTCTCTTCTTGGTTATATTTTTAAATGGCATAAGAGGAAATTCCCCTTTTTGCAGTTGTTGTTCCATTGAAGAAGAAAAATGTGTATACGTGTCGAACAATCGGAGTTGTAACATAAAATAGTATAATATTTATGTAATCTGATCGCGGACAAATTAGCATGTGAAAGTTAAAAAAAAATGGATATGGAAAATAGTATTGTTTCTTTGTCTTCATCCAAGTCGCCATCCTTTGTATGCAAAATATATTGCAACCCCACTTTTCTAGCAAGTGTGATGGAAACACCAATTGTTCCAATTGGGAACGTGTCTTTATTTTCTGTAAATTGTCTTATTGTTGTGTCTAGTATGAAATTGTATTATGTACAAGTTGCGAGCATTGTTTCTACAACACTTGATTCATCAAGTGATATAATATGATCACAATAACCACGATCGTAGATAGTTTTTGGCAATATTTTGAAGTTTGTAATGGATATTCCATTGCCAAGTAGAATGTTTTGCTTGTGTTTTTGAACAAGTTGTGCAGGGACAATCAACGTGATTGTCACCATTCCCTTATCATTTATCATAGCACACAAAATGTGATGTATCATATTTTCTTTATCCAAATAGGTGTTGTATATGACCATTATGTCTTCGATGAGTAATTTTCTCGACCGATGATTGTTCAAGTCTTCTATAGATACTATATTTGGAGATGTAGTTCTAGGCCTATTGACAGTGTTCGAACAAAAAAAGTGATACATAGGACATTTCATATACATTTTTTTCATAGCTTCACAATTTAAATGAGTTTTATCAGTTATAGCCTCATATACATACCTTTCAAGTTGTGCAGGTTGCATTATGCCATTTGATTCACTTGTACTTGTTTATATATCTTGTGAACTGAAAACAATGGTTGTATATGACATCATCTTTTCTTATGTGGCATAGATAAATAAGTAAGCATGTCTATTTTCCAAATGTAATAGAAATATAATTTATGAATATTTATGTGTGTGCTTGTCGTTGTTGTGATGTTTGTGATGATTGAATTCTCATGCATTCCTCACTTGTCCAACTTTTCCCGATGTAAACATTTGTACATTGACTATGTGAAGAGCAAGCATGTACATTATATGTTGTATTGATTTCACATCTTTCACTTTTACATTTTTTGTAGGCATAGAAAACCTTGAAACATTGGCATAGATAGTAGACAAGAATAAGTAACTAATGTCACTAAAAAATGTACAAATAAGCATGAAAATTGTGTGGACTTCATAATCATTATGGACATACCTTTTGGAACCTTGTTGTTGAGTTTTTTCACCTATGTCATTTACGACTTATTCCTCTTGTTCAATTATTCTATTTGTTTCGATGTTCATAATGCATATGATACAATGTACATGAAAATAAGCCATTATGTAGGAACAATATGCAATATTAATACATAATAAACGAGATGCAAATTAATAGAGTAAGGATAGAGCTAGAAGCGTGTATCTTTTTATTTCTCATTCCATGTTTGTGTTTCTTTTTCTTTCTTCTAAAAGTGTTGATGGTTGATGGTTGGTTTGATATAATATGCAATGAAAAAAGCATCCAGATATGCATATAAATTTAATTTAGATGCAATGAAAATTTCTGATTTATTTTTTTAATTGATGAGTAGCTTATGTACTATACGAACCTTTCGTCATCTATGATACAGTTTTCTGATCCAATGCAAAGAGAGGGGGTGTTTGTGTATATGTAAAAAAGATATGCAAGTATTTTTTGACATATGGAAATATGCAATTTTGTAATATGTTTTGTATGTATTGCATAATTCATGCACAAGACAAATTGTATCATGGTCAATCCAATATGTGTCTAACAAAAAGAGTTTGGATTGTCCACTAAGCACATTTGACCATACATTATCAATAAACGTTTTTTGTACATGATTTATCTTGTCTAGTAGGAGGTGGAGATTGTAATTGCACATATAGTTTTCTATTTGTTTTGTTTTTTCATTTCTTTGTAACATGTCAATATTGAAGTCTCCTAGAATGACAATGATTTTGTTCAAATGTAACTAGTGTAATGCTTTTTCAATGGTATTCATTATGTTGGTCAAATTTGCATGTGACACAACATATATATTCAGTATTGCAATTTGTGATTCATGAACTATTACCTTTGCCAACACTACCTATACATTTTGTTCTTTAAAATGCATATGTTCCAAAATTATTATATGTTTTTTTACTAGTATCATTCCTCCATGTTTAACACAATTTGATATGCAATTGAAGTTTGCAAATTGTTCATCTTTCATGCATAGTGTCATGTATGTTTCTTGCAAGCACGGAATATCATATTTCATTGTGTCATAGTCATTGAGTATGTCATTAATATGTGCATTTAGATTGTGTGTGTTTAGTGAGATAATTGAAATGGAGGATTCTAATTGTATGGATTGGTAATCATATTCTATATTCCACCTCTCACTACTCTGAAGGCATTGCATCTCAATATCAACTTTTTGTTTGACCTTTAAATTATCATTTGTGAGAGCATTTAGGAAATATAAGGATTACATGTTTCTTACACGAGATAGAGCTATGTATACTAATCCATGTATTTGTATCCCAATAGGGTCAAATGCAACATTATCAAGTGTTAAACCTTGTGACTTATGTATCATACATGCACATGCAAGTTGAATTGGAAATTGTTTTCGGATTTTCAAATGACATGTCTTTGTTTTCATCGATATTGATTTTGTTATTCATGGTATAGGTTTCCAATCTTGGGGAATGTATAAAGTATATATATAAGATACCTTGCTAGCTTGTCGATGGCCAATGTGTGGATCATGGAAATTAATCCACAGAACATTGACCTTATATGTTTTGGTATATGCTTTGATTATTCCATTCACACCATTGACTAGGCCATCTTGTGAATCATAATTGCATGCATATATTTCAACTAGAACGATCAATTTTAGGATGAGTTGCGAAGGAAAAGTAGTTGTATGTTGATGGTATGACACATTGTCATGGTTCTATTCTTCTTGGTCAATTGCATTGATAAAGATTTCATTGCCATGTATGAGAGATAGCATGTACTTGTTATGCATTGCAACATATTTGTTTTTGTAAAATAGGTAAGGAAATGTTGGATCATTTGGTGCAACTCGCATGCAACTTGTATTGATATATGCCAAGTCATTGCTTATCTAGTAGTTTGTGTGCATTTTGTCCAGAATTGCAATAAACCTTTCATTTGTATAGTGCATTGTAGTATGCAATTCAAAGAATTTTATATTTTTCTTTCCAGAAGTCATGTGTTATTGTTTGCATGTTCAATGTAGGTTGTTCAAAAATTAGAGAATCCTATATGGGTTGTGCTTGGTAAAGATCACCACAAAATATCATATCAATGTTTCCAAAGTATTTGGTTTGCACATGTTTTATATTCCTTAGTTAGTTGTTGATGGAGTATAAGAATCAAATTCCAATCAAGGAAGCTTCATCTATAAATACACATTGTAGTTCTTCATAAAGCTTTGATCATGTGACTAACATTTCTTTGCTAAGTGGAAGAAAATGAGACTTGTTAAAAGGCATCGACAATGTAGAGTGGATTGTTGTTCCACCTACATTATATGCAAATTTACCTATATATGTTAGTATCAGTCCCTTCAGCCTCTGGTGGTCACTCATATTGCATGCATCATAGCTTCATTAAGCATTTGGAATATTGCTTTTGTTGTAAATATATTTCATGTTCCTACACACCTTGCAAGGAACAAGTGCACACACATGCGTATATCATTACATTTCTTCAATGCAATGTACTTAACAATTTCATGTTGTTCTCTATTTAGTAGCCTTCTAATTCCATAATATTCTTTGTTTTTGAGGAAAAATGGATGGTTTGTGACTTCAAACCCAAGATTGATACCTTTTTTTCATATTGGATTCTCAAGGACATTGCAAGTCTACTTGCAAATCATATTCTCCACAATGAATTCTAGTTGTTTGGTGTTCTATTATTGTATCAACAATATTAATAGAGCTATCTAGTTGCTCAATTGCACTCTCCAAATCAACCCATGTTGGGTTGACGTTGTATGTAAATTTAACCTCATTGGTTTGTGTCATTTTCTCATAGAAACTATATGCATCTTTTCATGTAGGCAAGTTATGTTTTAATGTGTTTTCACTCTGTTTGAATGGAACATATGGAAATAGTTTATCTTTACAAAAGTTTTAATAGTCAATGTATTTGTTGTATTTGATAAAGAGTATTACATTTGGTTTTTTTGCTTTTTGATATGTGTGTACCATTTTTCTTGTAATTCGATATAAATTTTGCAAGGAAAATATGCTTAATAGCTTGTGGACGCTCAATGTAGTAATAAATAACATAGTGGCACATAACGTCTTCTGAATTATCAAGTTCTCATTTTAATAGAAATGGTGGCTTAAGAATAAATGTTGGCACAGGGGAAGACCCAGGGTTCAACGCTTCAACATTGCAACAACAAAACCCTAACTATTGGCCCTTTTGGCAACACCTATGAAGCAGATGAAGTCTCATCCGACGTAGAGGCAGGGGTGATTGTAGGAATCAAGTGTATACAACCTAGCTGGGACACAATTCTATGATTACAATACTTAACAGAGCACTTCGGTAATTACCCTTATTCACATCACAAGTTGAAACCCTAGTTACAGAGCAACACAGTATTCAACCAGATATAATACATCCAAGCACTTAGCATATAGAAATAGATCGGATCTAGCATTCATTCACATTACTAAGCACTAAGCTACTATATCAGACACATCTAGCATATATCACTGCACTAAGCATAAATCACATCAATAACATAACAACTATAATGTACAAATCGACCACAACATAGGATATACGTGGTTCACCCCAGTGTGGGGCTACCTCCACCAACTCTTCTCTTCTTTATTGTCTTCTTTCAATCTTCTACAAGCACAGAGACACAAGAACCCACTCCGCATAAGACAAGAGATTTGCATGCACCTCGCCAGATCCTCCTTCCCCGAGCTAGGTTCAAGCACAAATCCTTCTTACAATTTGCACACAAGCTTCTTACAATCACTTGCACTTAGCTCTGCAAGTTCTTAACACCCAGTATGCACAAAGCCTATAGCTTCGCACCAAGCCAATTCCACTAGGTCTCTTCTACTTACATCGCCTAGCTTTCTATTTATACGTTTAAAAAGGGCCTAAACATGGGTAAACCCATGGGACGACATCCCATACCTGTTACATAAACCCTAAACCCAAAAATTCCCTAAGAAGGGGTTGATATCCCGCGATCTTCGCTTTTCCTTGCGCTCTGTCTTCGAACATCCTATCGAAGTCCCAAAAATGGTCAAATGTGACCAAGGTTCTCCAAAACTTGTTCAAGGAACAACATGCCCCCGACACTCACCTGTGACTCATTCCGAGTCACTCTGATCTAGGTAAATCTGCCTCAAATTCCTCGAGCTTGGCTCGACCTGCTTCGACCTGCTGCTTCGCTAGAGCCTCTTGCTTGATGAACTCTTGAATAACCTTCTCCGTCAAAGGTCCTTCCAAGCGTTGTTCCATTGTGGTGACCACTTGTTCCAGTTCTTCACCTCGTCCTTCAATTTCCTCAAAACATATGCAAGCTGCATCCTGCACTGGTTAGAGTTGTTGAGTCACTTCTATGACCTTACTCTGTATGGCATGGACTTGTTGCTGAGTTGTGCGCTTTTCTTGGGATCGTTTCATCCTCTCTACCACTGGTAGTGGCTTCAACTTTGCTTGCACCATTTCTGCTTGGCCTCCTGAAGTTGTGACTCTAATGTCCTTAGTTCAGGGTCCTCTGCAAGGTGCTCGTAAGTGTGCACACTTTGACTACTGAGTTGTTTACATTCTAAGGCCAATGCCTTGATTCTATGGAATGCCTTATTTACGTGTCTTCTTCTCCTTTGTCTTCTTCCTTGTCTACTTCGTCATCACCTCCCCCTCCAGGTGAGTCCGAAGTAGTCCTTTCTAATGTGTTGTTCAGGTCCTGTACCTCTTCCTTTTTCTTACTTCTGCTACTGCTGGGTGCATCATACTCTTTGCGAGTAACTACCGGACTTCCAATGAGGTCGGGATCAAACAGTTCTGCCTAGTCGACTGGTATAAGGAACTCTGCAGGCCATTCCTTAGTGATTTCTTCCATGTCCTCCTCTGTGAGTTTATAGTAACTCTGCAACTCTTCTTTGTGTTCATCTCCACGTGCAGTGATATAAATAAAATGTCTATCTACGCAGAACTTCACAAATGGTTTGAAACTGTGCAGGGTGTTCGACGTCATCTGAGGGAAAGACTCAATAGCCCTCTTCAATTGTAGGTGGTAGGTGTGGAACACCGCGTTTGACTGCCATTGTTTATCCATATCGCTCAAATACTAGAGCATGGTGAACTTCATAGATAAGGGTTCTGATGGCTCAATCTCAGGGAAGGTTGCACCTTCCAGAATTTCCCAAGCAATGAAAGCGATGAGGATCAACAACCAACTGAAGTGGAACTCGTAGCCCTGATCTTGAGCTTTGCGATAGTCTTGCTCTAACCAATTGACGAGGCAGCTCACCCAGTTCATTTGTATACCTTCCACTCATTTTCCCATGAGGTCAACAACGAACCCTGTGACCTGCACGGGTTTGTTCTTTCTTAATAGCTTACTAGCGATCAACTGGAAGGCTAGGCACACTATGCCATTCTGAATAGAAGCTACCTTGTAGCCTCACTTCCCCTTTTCCACATGACCATAGGTATCTTTACTTTTCCATGCCAGGGCGCAATCTGCAACCTTCCCTGGATAAAATTCTTGTGGGTCTATTCCTTGCATGCTTAGTCTAGTGATCTGATGGATCAACGCTGGATCTATGGTGATACATCTTTCCAGCCACAGATAACCACCATGGAATCAATACAACAGGATTTTAACGCATGCGTTAACCTCCTGATGCCTTCCAAAGTGTGGTATCTTCATCACGTTTAGGATAGTGGACCTTGTGATGTCCATAGTCCACGGATGGGGGATGTTCTTCGACTTCTTCCTCTTGGTCCTCATTAAATACTTGTGCGGGGTGAGCATTCCATGGTTCTTGTGATCTCCCAAGTTGAAGTCATTGATCTTCAATGTCATGATTCATCCTAACTGCAGTCCAACTATACATATCCCCTTCGGGAGGTACACAATGATCAAGGTGTAGTCGAAGTCCCTAGGGACAATATCATGTCTCATTGTGCCAACTAGAGGTGGGATATAATTGGGTAGGATATATGGGATGAGCTTCGTATTCTCCAAGTCATCACGATGCTTTGTTCATTTCTCTGTCGCAGCTCGGGATGATCCAAAT
This sequence comes from Picea engelmannii, assembly GCA_009831015.1. Lineage (NCBI taxonomy): Eukaryota > Viridiplantae > Streptophyta > Pinopsida > Pinales > Pinaceae > Picea > Picea engelmannii. The sequence goes on along the minus strand of ML789507.1, from coordinate 464,244 downwards.
CCACGAGAAGTTGATGGGGATTCTTGCACTGCTCTCATCAGTGAGGCTTGGACTCATGTAGACATGACCTTCTCAGCCATGATGTCTATGAGGATCTCTTCGACGGATTTCTCTACTTCAAAAAAGTCACCCAACATGCACGCTCAAAATCAGGTAGCTCAAGTTGGTGATCAAATACTCGATGTAACAGAATGGGTGGTGAGCTCTCAATAGGCACTGCACGAAAGCAACTAGTTCTTTGTGGGCTCGAATAATCACATTTGGAAAAAGTGTTCTCGGTGCAACACGTGATGGGATAAATATACAATGTCGTAACAGACTCCTCCAACGGGCAGAAACACCTTAATCAATGCAATTCCATCCATTATGGTGTGATCCCAATGGTCTAATGGAGATCTTTTTGGACATAACTGCGGTTTGAGTCGTTCGGGAGCATCGGGCTAATGGTCGAGACACTTCCAATGGTCATATTTCTTCGTCGTGGAGAAGTGCCAATATTCGTTGTTCTGATATCCCGACGAAGTTCCATTTCTGCAAACCTTCCTTCTGTAACGTCCTCCCTGGAACTTCCTATAACTTTCTAACTTTGATTTCTTCTTGCGAAGCTTTCTGGCTTTCTTTCTTGTAATCTGAGTCACTGGTTTCCTCTTTCCATTATTGTTCTTATCTCCTCTTGGTATAGTAACTTCGCGCTGTGGATGGTCTTTCATAGGGTTCGAGGTTAATACTTCTTTTCTTTCTGGGGTAGGTGCTCTACTCTCTTGTACAAACAAGTATTTCAAGTCTTCATGTATTCTTTCAACTCTGATGTCCAGATCTCTAGTCCTCAGTAGCTTCGACTAGTCCTCTTTTTCTTCCAGTAAGTGCACTATTATCCTAGCCATGAAATCTCTTAGTTCTTTCTTTTTCTGTTCTAGATCCTCCTTTTCTTGTTTCCTTTGTATCTAATATTTCGCAATCCAGTTTTTTCCTAGCAAAATAGAAAATGGGGCGTTGTTCTCAACAAATTTAACGATCTCAAATTCTTCCTCTGTTGAAGTTCCATGAGCACTCTTAGTTGTCTGGGTAAGTCTTCCACATAGGGTTATCAACTTTCCTCTAAATAATCCTATTCCTCATAATGAAGGAACCATAGCAGGCTTTCCCAAAATTTCCCAAGTTCTTTATGTCATGATATTCACCTGTGTTTCCTCATCCAGAACACAGTCTATGTCGAAGTCTCCTATTCTTGTTTCTATGCATTCCTTCTCTTTTAAGATCTTTGATAAGTTGATATCTCTGTGATCGTTTAGGGTTTCTTTCATCTGTAATAATACAATCTCTGATTCTTTCTGGGGTTCTATCATATCCTTAGTTTCTTGTCATGTCTCATAGTTTTCTTGTCTCAATAGCAATCATTCTAGGGAAATCCAAAACTTCATGGTCCATAGCTTTACATCAAATACAACTAGGGCCTCTACTAGGGAATTCCTTAGCAATATGTCTCGGTCTTCTGCAACTATAACAAAGAGTTAATCCTCTCTTTCTTTTAAATGACCCCCAACCTTTCATGTACTGCACGTTGGGATCACAATAACTAACCTACAAAAAAGTCTTTCTAGGATCCTGCATCCATTTGTTAGTCCAAACATTCTTTCTATGCATAGGAATAACATGTCTTTCACTATTCTTATCAGATCTATTCATATCTAATCTTCTTTCTTCTAACTGTGCCCTAGTTTTTAGACTAGGACAAAATCTATTAGACATACCTAGATCCATTCTTTTGAAACACAAATTTTCACTTATCTTACCTTTCTCAGAGCACAAAGCTTTAAGATCTTAACTCTTTTCTTCAGATCTGATTCGCAGTCAAGTAGAATACTGCGCACTAAAGCAACAGATCTATGAAAAAAGATTTATTTTCTTTAGTTCCCATCAATCATAGTTTCAAGTCCTGAAAACAGAACCATTTTTTGGCACAGGGGCAGACCCAGGGTTCAACACTTCAACAATGCACCAACAAAACCCTAACTACCGACCCTTTCGGCAACACCTACGAAGTAGATGAAGTCTCACCTGAGGTAGAGGCAAGGGTGGTTGCAGGACTCAAGTGTCTACAACCTAGCTGAGACACAGATATGTGATTACAATACTTAACAGAGCACTTAGAAGTTAAAATTCATCAGTATTTACCCTTATTCACATCGCAGGTTGAAACCACAGTTACAGAGCAACGCAGTATTCAACCAGATATAATACATCCAAGCACTTGGCATATAGAAATAGATAATATCTAGCATTCATTCACATTACTAAGCACTAAGCTACTATATCAGACGTATCTAGCATATATCACTGCACTAAGCATAAATCGCATCAATAACATAACAACTATAATGCACAAAGAAACCACAACACAGGATATACGTGGTTCACCCAAGTGTGGGGCTATGTCCACCAACTCTTCTCTTCTTTATTGTCTTCTTTCAATCTTCTACAAGCACAAAGACACAAGAACCCACTCCGCATAAGACAAGATATTTGTGTGCACCTCGCTAGATCCTCCTTCCCCGAGCTAGGTTCAAGCACAAAGCCTTCTTACAATATGCACACAAGATTCTTACAATCACTTGCACTTAGCTTTGCAAGTTCTTAACACATAGTATGCACAAAGCCTCTAGCTTCGCACTAAGTCGATTCCACTAGGTCTCTTCTACTTACATCGCCTAGATTTCTATTTATACATTACAAAGGGGCCTAAACATGGGTAAACCCATGGGCTGACATCCCATATCCGTTACATAAACCCTAAACCCAAAACTGCCCTAAGAAGGGGTCGATATCCCGCGATCTCCGCTTCGCCTTGCGCTTTGCCTTCGACTAGCCTGTCGAAGTCCCAAAAATGGTCAAACATGACCAAGGTTATCCAAAACTTGGTCGAGGGACAACAATAAATGTGAGTTCATTTGGTGGAGATGTGTTTATGAAGATACACTCTCTTGCACTGTAATTCAATGGCAAAGAAACTGCAATATGAACTGCTTGTTGAGCTGAAATTTGTTGAAGATTAAGTGATGTATTTCCTAGTTTATGTATAATTTGCATAGCATCAATCTCACTTATTTCATGTCCTTTTGTATTCTCCCAAATGAATTTGTCATATATTTTTCAACTTTGGTAATATACGAGCTACAATATGATGTTTCATTGTATGCATTGAGTATGTATTGGGAATCTATATTCACATTCCATATATTTAGCATGTCCTTTGCAAAACTATTGTTCTAAATATGTGAAGGTTTTCATTTTAGGAATATTATTGGTTTCTTTGGTGTATATTGTTTCACTTGGATGTACTCATCTTCTATTAGCTTCAGTTCCATTAAGAAGTCTTCGAAGCTCATTAAGTCATCATAATTTGTTTTCTCTAGAAATATGAACATGGAATTTGATTTTTCAATGAGAGATTTATCTACTAAAATAATTGGTTCAATGACCTTTGTCGTTTTCATTGGTGGCATGGGGAAATTGTATCTGCAATGTGAATTCTTTTGTTTTTTACAACACCTTGTATGGTAATTCTTATGCACTTTTGCAAGTTCTAGATCCAAATGATTTGTGTCACAAGTTATGTATTTGTCCAAAAACTTCTCAATTTTTGAGTTATTATCCTTTCCATATATTGAAGTGTCTTCTATCCACAATAGTCCATGGTCATGCTCGCTTCCCCTATTTTGGAACTTTATTAAAAAGTAATAGTTTGATATTTTTCTAAAGAATCTGTCGTCATGACATATCAATTGATTTAAAGCATTGATTCTATGTCTATAGTAATGAGTACATGTGATTGGGTCTTTCTTATGAGGCAATCAATGTCATAGTATTCCAATGTTTTAGTTTTCTTTCTCTTTTTCCTATTCCTATACAGTTCGGTATTCCAATGTACAGTTTGGAATCATGTATAGAGTTCCAGAACAAAACTCTTTTAATTCTCTCATGACAATGTTTACACGTACTTTAACTGTTTGGTATGCATTATTTTATTGCAATCACATTTGTAATGCAATAGTGATTGTCATTGTTTCATTCATGAAATTGGTAATGCTTTTTGAACAATATCCATATGTACAAACTCATTGATAATCGATCATGTCAAGCCCATTTGGGATCATTTATAACCCCATGGTCTAATTTGTGAAAATGTAATTCTCAGTTATACAAGTCTCTCTACAAGTTCTGAAAGTGTACTTACAATTGGTAACAATGTGTTACATCTTATTTTCTCAAGTGTTGCAAATTGTGGAAGTTTTTCATTTTGAAGTTCTCTTTTGCATGCAACACATATTTTTCTAATAAATATTGTTCGATCATTTAATGTCAAGCTCATGTATTATTTTTCCAAGTCTTGGGTGAAAAATTTAATGTTCTTTGCAAAATGCAATTCTTCACAAATTGCACATGTGTTCCTAGGGGTGTATTCAACTTGTTTCATATAAATTTTCTTTGCATCTTTCTTGTTTACATGGGAATTCTTAGTGGTTGCTTTTATTATTGGTACTATGTGGTGATTGTTTTAATCGATTATATGTTATTTTTGGTCTCTTATATGTTCCATGGCCAATAGGAAATAGGTAATCCCATTTGTTTCTTTCACATATGTGCCTTTTCAATTTGTGGTAAGTGAGCTTATGCTTGTTACCCGAATTGTGTTCACTTGATCACAAGCCATGTCGAGGCTAGAATCACTATTTTTCAACACCATTGTTTTCTTGCAATGTACATGATGTAGACGTTGATATCTTTTGTGACTAGAAATATGTTCCTTGTGTTCACTAGGAAATGTGTCATTGCATTTGTTTTTTGCACGTATGAATTTTTTCAAGTTGTGATAAGAGAGCTTGCGCTTGTTACTCGAGCTTCTTGCTACTTGATAAGCGAGGTCAAATTCATCACCATTATTTTTCAATATCATTTTTTTATTACAATGTACATGACATGTATGATGGTGTTCGTCTAGTACATGTCTAGGAAGCATCATGCCATCATTTTTACTTTCTACATTTGGAATTTTTGCAACCATGTGACAATTGATTGTATGCCTCCTATTTAGAATTATTATGGGTTGGTCGAAATGCACAATTCATTTGTGACTACACTTTCCTCACATCAACGGTTCATAGTGGATGTATAATGTATATTATTCAAATGATATCACATCAAATGTTTTATCACAATTTGAATCAATGGAATAGAAGTTACAATGTTATTTGTAAGACATGACCATAATTGGATATTTAATTTGAATGTGATTGATATCCACTGCAAACAAAATGTCCCACCCTCTATCTTCCCCTTTTCATATGGAATTTCCATATTATGAGATACCATTTCCAATCCCCAACCATTGTCGTATTTTGTATGAGAACAGTCGTCAGGTGTTGTTGCAAGCAATGAATTACATTCTAATCTCAAAACATTGCACAATATAAAGTCTCAAAGACTTTACATCAAACTTTGTTGCTACCAAATAACAAATTTCACTAAAAGGACTATCCTTGCAATTAGATTTACTAGTTGTTGATTTGTTTAATCCATGAGAATGCATATCATGCATAGTACGTTTCAAATGGTATTGAAAGTCTTTGCACATGAGGGACAAGTAAATGTTGGATCCTCCAAAATTGTATATGGATAATTTTTTGTAAAGTAATGGTTCGTAATGACCACTGAGAGGATTAGCATCATGGAACATAATGCAATAAGGATCTCTATTTGCATTTCTATTGAATAGAAAATATATTTTTTCCCTTGTTAGTGACCAAATTCCAATTGATATATTTAGCCACTTGGCTAGCTATAATGACCCCAATCGTTACAACAACAAGCGAAGAAGTTGTTTTTTTTTTTTTAGGAAGGAAGGCAACGATAAAAAAAATTTCAACCACACAACCTGACGATGAACACAAGCACGCAGATCAGGAAACAAACAACTACGACTCCACGCACTAGCACAAGAGGAACTGGGTGAAATATGCGTAAATCAACAGATAGAAATGACTACCCACCCAACACAACATGACAACGCCTACAAGCTAAAGGACATCATCCACAATCCCAACACAATGGTCTCGACGACCAGTCACTAGAACCCCTATGGTATGCAAAACCCAACACAATAAGGTGTTACAACCCAAGCGCCAACAACGAACTTACAATGATCATCACACTCACAACGGGAAGCACAGACTCCGACCAAGTTATCATCCACCTCTATCCAATAGGGCGCACCATGATCCCCTCATCAGGGATCATGCCATCCCCAAGCAATAGGTGTGACAATAACCCTGGCACAATGTAACCTATCCAGACCAAAACCCATGAAAAAATTTAACGCGTTGGGAGACCAAATTAACTATCAACACAAGACGACTAATCATAGGCACCCAACCGACTAGTCAACAAGACAAAAGGGAAACAAACGAATAAAACATTCATACAACACTTTAAATTCCTTGTGCAACCATTATATTGCAACATACAATATTCGGTGCACCTTAAAGTAATTATTATCAACAATAGGCTCCTTGTAACTACTTTCCAATGCCAATATCGGATAAGTGTTTTCCTAAGGAGGAATTTGTTGTCCTTTATCCTGAACCAAAATAAAATTGTCATCTATTAATTATGCCTTTGTCTAATTACTTATTTTCTAACTGTAAACATTATTGATAATGTCTTTTAGATAATAAAATGATGAAACGTTGCACATCTGGTAAATTTAAATTTAAATGGTTGAAATTCAAAACTGAATACCCCAATCCTTGTATTAGTTATTACCATGTTATTAAATATTAATTAATAGTTATTATAAGTATGTATTACTTTGCTACCGAATAAATATTTATAACCCATCAATCCTATCCTCTTTAATTAAAAACAATTATATTAAAAGATTACCCATAAAATGTTCATGATTTTACTTTTACTTTTAAGGTTCTTGATTCTCCGTAAATTTTGATCTAGGTTATTTTTATTCACAAGTTCTGTTGTTGAATCATGATATATATAGGTTGTTACTACTTGTTTAAACGTCAATGAGTATTATAATCATCCAAGTTTAAAGGAACTATTAGTAATGATGTTGTTTTCCCATAACCATATTACTGTCCAATACTATGACGTTATGTATCACACGATGTCCAACTGTACATTACTGTTGATGGGAAAAAATTAAACATTGTCTAAGCTCGGTGTGGTATACAATAAATTCCGTTGAGATATACAAGTTCAACAACCTATCAATGTGCAAGATATATTGTTGTTGAATCATTATGGTGAAATCACAGCCATAGTCAATTACGAAACCGTTGTTATATAAAGAATTATAATTTTGTAGTTGTACAGTAATAGAAAATCACTATTTCTATTAAAGCTATCTGGCATTTTTGTTGTCCCTTAGATATGATATAGCTGTCTACGCAACACGCATAGGTAAATGCTTTCCACGCATCACGCAGAGGTAGTTGCTACAGAGGTACTTGTTGTCTAGTTCAAAGTTGTTTATCAATATATAAATAGCAGAATTGATATACAACATTGTTGTAGAAAAACAATCAATCGCAGTCACACCTTGCATGTTAAATCGTTGGCAATACATAGCCATAATTCAACTACAATATCGTTGTCATTCAATTAATATGAATCGTTGTCATACAAGAATATAATTTCGTTGTCGTACCAAAAACGAAATCTCTGTTGAACCATGAATATGAAATCACCATTAAGCAATGTCTAAAAATCGTTGTCCTAAACTGACTATTAAACTCACAGACGTAGATAATTCTGAATTCGCTATCATAGAAACATGGTCATGATAATTGCAGGCTATAAAATAAAAATGCTACCATTACACAATAATATCTACATATCCATCTATGATATTAAAAAGTGACCATTACACACGAAAAAGGGAAGAGGGTACTAGCTGTTCACCGTGAGGAATAAATAAAATATGCAGAGGTAATGCCATAAATTCACAGAGATGATATCATCGAAAACATGGTTGGAGGTAAAAACGCAAAGATCAAATTCGTGGTTGAGTAATGAGCAGGTGGAGTAGTCAATAAATGTGTAACATAGCTGTGGAAAGCATGCTATCAAAATCACTGTGATATAACTCAGATAAAAAATTTGTGGTGAAATAAAATGTCTATATATAAGGTCAATATCGTAGTGATATAAAAACACAGTGAAGAAAAAAAAATGCAGAAATATAAAAACTGTGCGTGAAGCCAAAATCGTGGATCAAAATTTGTGCAATGTGTCAATAAAGTCATGGAGAAGAAATTGTGCCTACTGCCAAATCAATCGAGGATTGAGAATTGTGTAGAGGGCGTTTACAATCTACAAATAATTGGGTTTATCATCGCTTCCAAGAATTTCATTATTGTGCATTATCAATCAAAATCACTGAGTTTTAAAAATGAAATTTGCTAAATCCTCACCTTTAAAAAAAATTCACCGAGTTTAACATCAAGTTCGCTGTCAATAAAAGGTAAGGAAAACTTTGTCATGAAGATTCAACTCGGTCATAAGATATAAAAGAAAATATTTTCCAATGAAAGGTAAATTAGCTATCAAAAAGTATAAACCAAGGGTAAGGTCGCAGGGTAAAATTTGCCATTAAAAAGTAATAATTGCAGAGGAAAATCACAGTGGAATGTATTGAAACACAGTCCATACATAAAAGGAAACATGGCCATGAAAATCGCAGAGAACGAAGACCAACAATACACAGAGGTTCCCATTTGCAAGAAGGCACAAGACAATCACTCAACCAGGAACAACCAACACAGAGCTAAGAAGGGGTAGATAGCTGGGAAAAACTATCCTTCGCTCATCATCCACACACAGAAAAGTAGGGAATTAGTATATATAGGTCTATTAACACCGAAGTGACGACCATCGATCCGACACCTGGCCGCATGCTTAGGCATGGACTGATGATCTAGGGATGAGGATGAAAGATAAAGCACAATCTCTTCATAATAATAATTAAAACAGAAAGAACAATCATAGCATTCAGGGATCGGTTTCCAAAGGATTCAATTCATTGTAGCAAGCATAAAGCTATGATGAAATTAAGTTCTTGATTAAAAATGCTAAGTAAAACACTTTAATTACACAATTAAAAGTACATAAATGAAAGCGCAAGAACCATATTTATCTACCATTCAAATAAATGCAGGCGTACCATAGCCCAAGGTGACAGCTCTGAGTCGTTGTCCCACGTGCGCTCTGTCCATCTCCCGCTTTTCGACCAACGTGACTTCACCGGTACCTCCCAGCCAACGCTAGGGGTACTCTTCTTCCCCCTGATCCCCCCAAGCCACAAAGGGGCCACATACTCTAAACCAAAGAACAACTAGCAACCAACTCGTCTCGCAAGGTCGCGCCACCACTCGTTACCCGACCTGGGTATCCTAACTCCCACAAGATACGTTAGTCAAGTAAAAAATTATGCAATGTAACGTTACGCATGAAGAAGAGATCCATACTCCTCCCCCTCCATCCTTTATATAGAGTTTCTAAGTGATTTCTTTCCCAAATTCCCATTTAATTTATTTTTCATTAATTTAATTCAAAAAAAAACTCCCCCGTACACATGTCACCCATCCCCTTAGTTGCACCAGAAATTAATTTCATTAATTATTTAATTACTCATATTTCCCTCACCCACCTAAAATCTTTCCTAAAATCGCTCCTAGGTGTCCCCATATTCTCTTACACATTTTAATGACTTACGCCCTTACTAAATTCCTAGTTGAGTTCAATTTAGAAAGTTCTTAAAGGCAAGATTCCTTACTAAGTTAGTCATTCTGCTTTTTCCTTATGTTTCCCTTTTTCTTTATGTTTCCCCTTTTTCCCTTAGTTTCCTAATTCTTTTAAGTTTCCCTCTTTTCCCTTTTGATCTAAAACTCAAATAGAAAGTGTAGAAAAATTACCGTTTGCCCCTTTTTCTTTTTAATTATTAAATTTTAATTAGCATATGTAACAAAACAATCATTTCCCTTCTTTTTTTTTTAAATTTAATTCCCCAAAGTAATTTCATTTTAATAAATTAATTGAATTTCTTACCCCCTTCTCGTCACATGTTTAATGATTATTATTATTATTATTTTACGACAAGTATCACTTAGACCTAGATTTTATTTTCCTAGGTTGGGTGACATTTTTATTAGGGAGATTGTTTTTAAATTTTTCTTATCACATCATCATTCTAAGGCCGTCTAGGTTTATTCACTTATTAGTTAACAATGTGATGTGTCCTTCAGGACGCACTAGGTATTCCAAGGGTGCCACTTGCCTGATTCCATTTCTCTTGCACGACATGCCCTTCAAGATGCACTACGTGCTCCAAGGGTGTCACTCGCCTCTTTCCATTTTTCTTGCGCGACGTGCCCTTCAGGACGCACTATGTGCTCCAAGGGTGCCACTTGCGTATTTCCATTTTTCTTGCACAACATGCCCTTCAGGACGCAGTACGTGCTCCAAGGGTGCCACTCGCCTCTTGACTGACTTGGTAGACATCAAAAACCCCGGGAGTCAATACTCCGCCAAGTGATCTTGTGGGAGACTAAGGGCCTCTAAGGAATAAGGCCCCTGCCTTATTGCGTGCCCCTTAGAATCATCGTGAACAACCGTCGCAATCTACCCTTATGACATCGTGGGTCTTCTCGAACTAGGTAATCGTTAACCTATAGTTCAAGCTATGGCGAGAGTGCTAGTAGGATATGGCAGGGTTGTTGTCCACACCTCTCCCTCAACATCTCTGGTTGTCATGCATGACCCCTCTACTCCACATGTGAGTCTGGTCGAAAAGTTATCGTCAGCCTGCATCATCAACAAATCTTGTTAGAAATAAAATCAATCATCATAACATCGAATTAGATGTGCATATGTCATATCAACAATAATCAAACCCCAATAGTCCACTTCTTGACTCGATCCGGAGTTCAAGGGGTTTCATCGATGCCTCTACATCCTTGAGGTCCAAAGTCTTGCACACTCCGGAGAACCCAGTCAATAGCACATGTCTATGTAAATACACAAAATAACATATAATCACATCCATAATGCTGCATAATCATAATCAAATGACCAAGAGTATAATAATATGGATCACTTGCAAGCAAGTGTCCTCAAAGAATAAGTTTACTCAGTGCACGTAAGAGAGGGATGTTACATACACCCCCCTCTTGGTTTAAACTTCATCCCAAAGTTTCACAGTATATAAGTGTCTAAATAATATGTATCACAGTATCATCGGTTTATCTATCAAACAAAAATGGAAACTGTTGCCGCATATCATATGCGTCCTCCCAGGTCGCCAAGTGCAAACTATAGTTGTCCCACTGGAACTTGTCCTGATCTATTGTTCAACACCGTAGATTTCAAATGCGGTGATCCAGGATGTAGATCAACTTAGCCGTGAGCGTCCCCTCATCTGATACCTGTAAGGAAATCATGCCAATAACATGTGTAGGATCACTAATATAATGTCTCAAAACAACTACATGAAAAACATCGTGCATACGCCTCAAAGAATTAGGCAAGGCTAGTCAATAGGCCACAGTCCCCTTCCTCTCCACAATATCAAAAGGTCCCATGAACCTAGGAGAGATTTTAGCTCCCTTTCCAAACTTGATCGAACTCTTATGCAGTTTTACCCACAAGAAGACTCGATTGCCAAATTCGTAACTATGGTTGACACGACGTGCATCGACATAACGCTTATGTCGATCTTGCGCTTCTTTGATCCTTTGTCTTATTGTTTGCATTTTATCTTCCATTTCTTGGATCGCTTCTGGTCCCACCAGGACCCTATCCTAAAGTCGATCCCAATTCAAAGGCATCTGACATGGTCGCCCATAAAGAAACTGGAAAGGTTCCATCTTAGTGGTGCTTTGGTAACTGTTGTTATATGTGAATTCTACCAGTGGCAAGAATTCTTCCCAACGATTTTGTTGGTCCATCACGTACATGCGCAACATGTATTCCAAGATTTGGTCTGTCTCAGGGTGATATGCAGTACTAAATTTAATTTAGGTTCCCAAGGCCTCTTGGAAACTAGTCCAAAATCATCCAGTAAAAACCGATCCTTGATCGGATATAATCATCTTAGGCACACCATGCAACCTCACAATATCCCTGATGAAAATGTTAGCTATATTAGGTGCCTGATATGTCATACACATAGTAATAAAATGAGAACTCTTCGTTAGAGTGTCGACTGTGACAAAAATCGAGTCATTTCTTCTTGTCATCAGTGGAAAACCAACAATGAAATCCATCGAAATGACCTCCCATTTCGATTCCGGAATAACATGTGGTTGTAGTAATCATGTTGGATGTCTATGCTTAGCCTTTACCTACTGGCATTCTAGACATTTGGCCACATGGTTGACTATGTCTGCCTTCATTCCTTTCCATAAGAATAAGGGTTTAAGGTCCACCCTCATCTTCGTGACTCTCGAGTGAGCCATGTACACTGCTTTGTGAACCTCGTTTAGGATCAAACTCCTCAACTTGTCGTTTTTTGGCATGTAAATCCAATTTTTAAACCTCAATAATCCATCGTCGTCAAACGTAAATCCTTCAAATCTTGGTACCATCATTGAATTTTGTCCGATAAAGTCCTTGACCTCTTTGTACCAGTCATCGTCACACTGTAAATTTAGAATCTTTTCACGTAGATTAGTCGGAAGAGGCAACACTGAAAATATGCAAGGTCTTCGACTCAATGCATCTTCCACTCGGTTCATTGTTCCTTTTATGTAAGTAATCTCGAAATCGTACTCGCTAAGCAATTCTGACCAACGTCGTTGTCGCGCGTTCAGGTCTCTTTACGTAAAGATGTGTTGTAGTCCACAGTGGTCCGTTTTTAGTTCAAATGTTTTTCCAATAAGGTAGTGTCTTCAAACTCTCAAGGCATAAACAATGGCTAACAACTCCAAATCGTGCATCACGTAGTTCTCCTCATGCCTTCTCAATTTCCTCGAGATGTAAGCGATCACTCAATTATATTGCATCAAGACTCTAGTAAGACTTCCTTGGATATGTTAGTGCATACCAAGAAATCCATGTCCATGTCAGGGACTTTTAGTATCGGTGTTGTTGTCAATAGCTCCTTGAGCCTCCGAAATTCCTCCGCGCATTTCTCGGTCCAAACAAACTTCTTGTTCTTCTTCTACAATTCCGTGATCAGATTTGCTATCTTCGAAAATCCCTCGACAAACCATCGATAGTATCCTGCTAAACCCATGAAGCTACGTACTTCCGAAACATTCATTAGTGTAGGACATTCCATAATAGCCTTGACCTTTGTTGGATCTACAACGATACCTTCGTCGGAGATGACATGCCCTAACTAGTGAATCTTCGATTGATAAAATGAGCATTTAGACAATTTCCCATACAATTTGTTCTCTCACAGACACTGTAATACCAAGCGCAAGTGCTCGTTATGATCCTCCATTGTTCGAGAGTAAATCAAAACATCGTCAATGAATACTTGGACGAACTTGTCCAAGTACTCGCGGGACACCCTGTTCATCAAACTCATAAATACCCCTAGGGCGTTCGTCAGTCCAAACAGTAAAACAATAAACTCGTAATGTTTGAACCTCGTCTTAAAGGAGGTATTAGGGACATCTTCCTCCTTGATATGTAACTGGTGATACTTTGATCTCAAGTCAATCTTTGAAAACACTGTTGCACCCTTCATCTGATCAAACAAATCATCAATCCTCAGCAACAGATACTGATTCTTGATCGTTTTCTTGTTCAATTGATGGTAGTCAATGTAGAGTCTCCACGACCCATCCTTCTTTCATATGAGAATAAAATGCGCACCCCACGGTGATACACTTGGACATATAAATCCCAGGTCCAACAAATCCTTCAGTTGCATTCTCAACTCCTGTAACTTCAGGGTCAACATCCGATAAGGCATTCTTATTATCAGTTCAGTCCTCGGTATTAGGTCTATGGTAAACTCCAATTCCCTCTCTGGTGGAATCCTAGGTAACTCCTCTAGGAAGACGTCTGCAAACTCTCTCACCACCAAAATGCATTCTAGACCTTCCGCTACTCCCTTTTCATTTAACGCAAGGATTGCATAAATCTTACACCCCTTGCGCATGCTCTTCCATAACTGCAAGGAAGATACGAACCTCAAGGAAACTCCCTAGTTCCGACCTACAATCGCGCGTCTATGTCCCTCATCATTAACCAAGTTCAATTGTTTCGTCTTACAGTTGAGTATCGCCTCATGCGATTCCAACTAGTCCATACTGATCACGACATCATAAGATCCTAAGATCATGATGTAAAGGTTGGCCCTCATGACAAACTCTCCCAGGTTAAGGGTACAACCCATAACCTTTCCTCCAACCTTCTATTTGGCTCCTGAATCCATCTCTACAAAGATAAACTCATCTTTTTCGACTGCCTTTACCTTAATCCTTTTTAGCGTTGCACCAGAAATGAAACTCTCAGTAGCACCAGGATCTATAAAAATACAAAGGGTTTGGTCAGCGATGGTACCTGACGTCTTGAGAACAATCAACTAGTGCTCTGCCTTGCGGTTATTCACTGCTACATGAATCTGACGGACCTTGCCCAAATATCCCATGGCAGTGGGTCCGGTTGATCCATATGCTCTATTACTCTCCATTAGGCAGTCGTGTTGGTAGTTTGGCTCACCACAAGTCCAACACCCCTTCTTTGGTCGAGTACTCCTGCTACCCAAAGTAGAAGCTGACGACCCACTAGCCTAGAATCTTGGTCGGTTCTGTTGAGCATGCCTAAACTATTATTGTTGAGGTCGACATTGCTACTGATGTTGTGGTCCCTGGTAAGGAGTCTGCTACTGAGGCATTGGTCATCGAGGTGTAGTGAAATTTGATCCTCTTTGGAAGCCACGATACCCTGGTGTCTGTCTAGCTGGTGTCTGATGTTGTTGTGCACTAGATGACACCTTCCCTACTGGTCTCGCTGGAGTCCTGCTCTGACCCCCACTGATAAGCTTCTCCTCTGCTATGAGGGCCTTCTGGACGACATCATGCAAGGTCTAAGGCATCATAATCCTAACCTTTGCATGTATGTTGACATTAAGGCCAAACAAGAACCTGTTGATCTTAAGTTTCTCGGTATTAAGGTTCAGAGCATACCGAAGAAACTCCATAAAATGGGCCTCGTACTCAGGCACCATATGACCACCCTGTCTGAAGGCGTTGAACTCATTGAGATGACACTCAATGAATTCCTCTGACAGGTACCTATTGGCCCTTGAACAAGTTTTGGGAGATCCTTGGTCAAAGTTTGACCTATTTTGGGACTTTGAAAACCTGTCAAAGGCGGATCACAAGACGAAGAAGAGATCGCAGGATCTCGACCCCTTTTTGGGATTTGGGATTATGTATTGGGTATGGGGATGTCATCCCATGGGTTTACCCATGTTTAGGCCTCTTTTGTAAAGTATAAATAGATGTCTAGGAAATGTAAGGAAAGATATAGAGGCATATATAGACATATCTGTGTGATATTGAGCTAAGTGCTAAGTATGGATTGTATATTCTTTGTGCATATTGTGTGAGACTTGCAAAGCTGAGTGCAAGTGACTATAGAAGGCTTAGTGTTGTATCCTAGCTTGGGGAAGGAGGATCTGGCGAGGTGCGTGCAGATATCCTGTCCTATGCGAAGTAGAGTTTTGAGCTATGTGCCTATAAGAAGCTTGACTGAAGATAATAAAGAATAAGAGTTGGTGGACATAGCCCCAGGGTGGGGGTGAACCACGTACATGTTGTGTTGCTATGCTTTGTGTGATGTGTTGATGTGTTTATGTCTTTACTTACTGAGTGCTTTGATATAGATGGATAGATTTTTTTATTCTTTGTGCTAACAATTTATATGGATGTCAGATATGAACTATGTGAACTTGCTTGGTGCTTAAATCTGCTGGATCTAATCTAAATATTTATGCTAAGTGCTTAGATACGTTAGATCTAAATGAATGTTGTGATGCTATGTTTTATCTACGGAGTAGATACTAAGTTGAATGTTGATGAACTGTAGTTGTTAAGTGCTCTGTTAAGTATTATAATCACAGATCTGTGTCCCAGCTAAGGTTGCAGACACCTGAGTCCTGCAACCACCCTTGCCTCTACCTCAGGTGATACTTCATCTTCTTCGCAGGTGTTGTTGAAAGGGTCGGTAGTTAGGGTTTTTTTGGTGCATTGTTGTAGCGTTGAACCCTGGGTCTGCCCTTGTGCCAACAAATGGTTCCGTTGTCGGGACCTAAAATTGTGATTGTTGGGAACTAAGGAAGAAGAAGATTTGTGCAAAGATCTGACTTGAAACTGTGAAAGCCCCGTGCATAGATCTGTCGCCCTAGTGCACAGTACTCTACTTAGTTTGTGAAGCTCTGTGCTAAAGAAAAGAAGCCTAATCTAAAGAAAAGAGGTAAGATCTAAAAGCTTTGTGCTCTGAGAAAGGTAAAAGTGAGAATTTTTTATTAAAAGGGGTAAGATTTGAAATCTTTGTGCTCTAAGAAAGGTAAAAGTGAGAATTTTTTATTAAAAGAGGTAAGATCTAAAAGCTTTGTGCTTTGGGAAAGGTAAAAGTGAGAATTTTTTATTAAAAGAGGTAAGATCTGCAAGCTATGTACTCTGATAAAGGTAAGAATAGTGAAAAGTTCTAAATCTGAAAGATTTGTGCTCTGTAGAAGTAAGATAAGTGGAATTTTTTGTTTCAACAATATGGATCTAGGTATGTTTGATAAATTTTGTCCTAGCTTGAAAACTAGGGAACTAATAGATGAAAGAAGGTTTGACATGCGTAGATCTTATAAGAATAGTGAAAGATATGCTATACCTATGCATAGAAAGAATATTTGGACTAACAAGTGGATGCAGGATCCTAGAAATAAATGTTTATAGGTTAACTACCATGATCCTAGCACGTAGTAGAGGAAGAGTTGGGAATCATTTAAAATAAAGAGAGGATTAACCCTCTGTTACAGTTGCAAAAAACCTAGACATCTTGCTAGGGAATGCCCTAGGAGAAGACCTAGTTGTCTTTGTTGCAAAGTTATGGACCATGAAGTATTGGATTTCCCTAGAATGATTGCTAAGATTGAAGGAATAAACACAAGACAAGAGAACCATAAGGCAGATCTAGAAACTACGACTATGGCAGAATCCCAGAAAGAATCATAGAAAGTATTTCTACAGATAAAAGACACCCTGAATGACCACCGACATGTCAGCTTATCAGAGATCTTCCAAGAAAAAGAATGTATTGAAGTAAGAATAGGAGACTTCGACATTGATTATTTTCTAGATGAGGAAACACAGGTGAATATCATGACAGAAAGAAATTGGGAATCTATAGGAAGGCCTTCTATGATTCCTTCATTAGGAGGAATAGGACTATTTGAAGGAAAGTTGATAAACCTATGTGGAAAGCTCACCCAGATACCTATGAATGCCAATGGGATTTCGATAGAGGAGGATTTCAAGATTGTTAAATTTATTGAGAACGGCGCCCCATTTACCATGTTAATGGGAAAACTTTGGATTGAAAGAGATTAGGCCAGAAGGAAGAAAGAATAAGAAGTTTTAGAGCACAAGAAGCAAGAGTTAAAAGATTTCACGACTAGAAGGATCACACACTTGATTGAAGAACAGAAGAGCAGATCAAAGCTATCTAGCACTAGAGACTCGGATGTTGAAGTTGCAAGAACACTAGAAGACCCACAGAAGATTGAAGTACCTATTCTAGATAAAGAAGAAGTATCACCCTTGAATCTTAGGGAATAATCTCAACATTGCGAAGTAACTATGCCAAAAGAAGATAAGAATCAATGTGGAAAAAGGAATTTTGAGATGAAGCTCACTAGAAAGAAGGTCAGAAAGATAAGTAATAAGAGAGCTAAGATTGAAAAGTTACAGAAGGTTCCAGAGGGAACTTCGCAAAGGGAAAATTTGCAAAATTGGAGCTTCGTCGGGATAACAGAACAATGCCACATGGCACTTCGTCGGAGTGAAGTAATATAGCCGTTGGGAATAGTATAACCATTCGACTGACCCTCTGAACAGGTAGAAAGGAATTTATGGTTCGCCACCAGACCGTTGGACTACACTGTAATGGAAAGAACAGAGTTAATGAAGGCTTCTCGCTCGTTGCAAGAGATCGGTTGCCAAGCTATCTATTTATCCCGTCGCACCATGCACCAAGAACACTTTTGCTAACCGTGAATCTGAGCCCCCAAAATCATTGATTTTGCACAGTGATCATCGTGATATTTCCTTCCATCTCGTTGCCTTGAGAAGTTACTCTTCGAACTCGATATTTCCAACCCTAAGCGTGTATGTCAGACGAGTTTAGCGTTGTAGAGAAAGTTTTTTAAGAAGTTCTCATCGATCTCATGACTGAACGAGTACTGTCGATGTTTGTAGGTATACAAGCATCATCAACGAGAGGACTGTAAGCCTCTCTGTTGATTGCTCGCGGAGCCGGATCATCCTGGCCATCAGCGGAAAAGAGAACCAAGCACAAAGACGACCTAGAAAATGCAAAGTTGATTCCAACCATATTTCCCAATTACATCCTACCTATGGCTAGTGCAGTGAATCATGATAGTGTGCCAAGATATTTCGAGTACACCATGGTCACTGCGTACCCCCCGAAGGGGATACACATAGTTCGAGCATAGAAGGATAAGATCACAGCATTGAATTTCAACGACTTCAACCTCGGAGATCGCAAGATCCATGGTATGCTCGCCTCGTACAAGTACCTAACCAGAACGAAGGGGAAGAATTCAAAGATAATTCCCCAGTCATGGACGATGAACCTTGCGCAGTCCACCTTGTTGAATGTCATGAAGATCCCACACTTCAAAAGACACCAGGAAGTCAACGCATGTGTCAAGATGCTACTATTGTGTTACCATAGCGGCTACTTATGGATAGACCACCGTATTACAGTTGACCCAACACTGATCCACAGGATCATAAGACTGAGTATGCAAGGACCCGACCCACAGGATTTTTATCCTGGAAAAGCTGTAGATTGTGTGTTGGCACATAATATCAAGGATACATATGGCGATATTGAGAAGGGAACAAGAGGCTACAAGGTAGCTTCCATCTAGAGTGGTGCAGTACGCCTACCATGTCAATTGATAGCTAGAAAGTTAGTAAGGAATAACTGACCTACACAGGTCATCGACTTTGTCGTTGACCTCGCAGGGAAGTGTGCGAAAGGCCTACAGATGAACTGGGTGAAGTACCTAGTTAACTAGTTGGAACTAGACTATCGAGAAGCACAGAATTAGGTTTATGAATTTCATTTCAGCTGGCTCCTGATCCTCATTTCATTTGTTTCCTGGGATATTTTGGAATGTGTGACCTTCCCAGACATAGATCCATTCAAACTGCTTGATGTGAAGTTCGCTACCCTTTGGTATTCAAGTGATATGAACAAACAATGGCAGTCGAATGTTGTTTTTCATACATATTACCTCCAGCTAAAGAGAGTCATCGAAGTTGAGCCTCGCATGACTCCAAACAAATTACAGAGGTTCCAACCCCTGATGAAGTTCAACGCAGATCGACACTTCATCTACATTACAACGCGAACAGATGAACATAAAGAGTAGCTCTATTCATATTATAAACTTACAGAAGAAGACTGGAGAAGATCACTAAGGAATGGTCTGCTAACCTACTTATCCCCACCAACCCTGGAGAGATATATGATATTGAATTCCTAGAGGACACTCATAAAGAATAGAATGCACCCAAGAAGACTAAGGAGGTCCAAAATTTAAGCAGCACCTCAGGAAAGAATGCTTCGGTGTCACCTGACTGAGGGGGTGATGATGAAGTAGAAGCTGAACAGAAGTCAGGAAAAGTAACACCACCCAGAGATGAGGTTGACCCCTTGAAGAAGAGGAAGGTTTCCCCCCTGAAACCTTCTTCCCGGAAGAAATCGAAAGCCACCATGACCAAGATGCAGACTATCCTCACCTTTGATGATTTTGACTTCATCATCACAACCCTGAACAATTCTTCACTAGAAATAGCAGAGAAACAAAAAGCCAAGCATGAAGGAATGTATGAGGGAATTGGAGTCAAACTCCGAGGGGTATAACAGGCCCTTCAGTCCAGCCACACAGTCTCCACTGTGCCCCTGCCATCAGGAGAACCAAAGTTGGGAGATGAGCCAGCCCAACTCCACCGACTAGTTGATACAGTCGAAGCTCGCCTTCGATGAGCACAAGAAGAAACAGAAAAAACCACCTAGGCCTTGAAGCAAGTTCAAGGCATACTCGTAGAACAATGCAACACTGCAAAACAGGAAAAGATTGCTCTCCAAGCAAATTTCGATGAAGAAAAAGAACAGATGCAGAAAGGAAAAGAACAGTTGCTCGCAGAGCAACTAGAAGTGTAAGAAGCGGTCAGCATATCACTTCGCTCTGTGACAGTATTAGAAATAAAGGTAGAGGACCGAGTCACGCAACAAGTAGAGCATCTCGCAAAAGCTATCTAGTAGCTACAACAACACATAGTAAACTTAGAGCTCCGCACACTGCCCGAGACTCCACGGGATGTAAGGGATCAAAGAGAAGCAACCGCCCAGAGCACAATTGAAAGGATAAAGGCCCTTGCAATGGAATGCAAGCAACTGAGTAATTGCAGTGCCCAGACATATGAGCAACTCAATGAGAACCCCAAATTGTAGGCACTAGAGTCACAGCTCCAGGAAGAAAATAAGCAAGCAGAGACAATACAGGTGCATTTGAAGCCCCTTTCAGCTGTGGAAAGAATGAAGTGATCCCAAGAGAAAGGCATTGCCCAGCATCAGATCGATACTATCTAGAGTAGAGTTATGGAAGTAACTCAGAGGCTCCAACCTGTACAAGATAAGGCTTACTAATTCTTCACAGACGTTGAAGGCCGAGGAGTAGAACTTGAGAAGGTTGTCACTGCAGCTGAACAACGCCTAGAAGGGCCCATGAATTACGCAATCATCCAAGAGTTCGTTGAATAGGAGGTTATGGCACAACAACAAGTCGAAGCATCTTGAGCCATGATCAAGGCTTTTGAAGTAGAACTACCCAGACCAAAGTGGCTCGGGACGAGTCACAGGTGAGTGTTGGGGGCCTGTTGGACCTTGACCAAGTTTTGGGAGATCCTTGGTCAAAGTTTGACCTATTTTGGGACTTTGACAGCCTGTCGAAGGCAAAGCATAAGACAAAGTAGATATTGTGGGATCTCGGCCCCTTTTTGGGTCCTTTTTGGGATTTGGGATTATGTAACGAGTATGGGGATGTTGGCCCATGGGTTTACCCATTTTTAGGCCTATTTTGTAAAGTATAAATAGATGTATAGGAAATTTAAGGAAAGATATAGAGGCATATATAGACTTATCTATGTGATATTGAGCTAAGTGCTAAGTATGGATTGTAGATGCTTTGTGCATATTGTGTGAGACTTGCAGAGCTGACTGCAAGTGACTGTAGAAGGATTAGTGTTGTATCCTAGCTCGAGGAAGGAGGATCTGGCGAGGTGTGCGTAGATCTCTTGTCCTATGTGGAGTAGGGTTTTGAGCTATGTGCCTGTAAGAATCTTGACTGAAGATAATAAGAAGAAGAGTTGGTGGATGTAGCCCCAGGGTGGGGGTGAACCACATACATGTTGTGTTGCTATGCTTTGTGCGATTTGTTGATGTGTTTGTGTCTTTACTTACTGAGGGATTTGATACAGATGGATAGATCTATTTATTCTTTGTGATAACGATGTATATGGATGTCAGATATGAACTATGTGAACTTTCTTGGTGCTTAAATCCACTAGATCTAATCTATCTCTGTATTCTAAGTGCTTAGATATGTTAGATCTGAATGAATGTTGCGATGCTCTGTTTTATCTTCGGAGTAGATACTAAGTTGAATGTTGATGAACTGTAGTTGATAAGTGCTCTATTAAGTATTAGAATCACATATCTATGTCCCAACTAAGGTTGTAGACACCTGAGTCCTGCAATCACCCCTGCTTCTACCTTGGGTGAGATTTCATCTACTTTGCAGGTGTTGCCTAAAGGGCCGGTAGTTAGGGTTTTGTTGGTTCATTGTTGGTGCATTGAACCCTGGGTTTGCCCTTGTGCCAACAATACCTCTCTCAAAACTGTTCCTTGAACAGTTCCCATGAAACGTCTTTGACGAACATATTCAATTGTGGCAGGAGCATCTTGCACCATAGAAGAGCGCTCCCCTTCAGTTGGAAGACCACCATGCAGACCTTCATGTTGGAGGTATAGTCGCGAAGTGCAAAGCACATCGCCATATTCTCCAACCATGCCTCGGTGCTTGCGCCATCCGAGGCACCAAAGAACTTAGAAAATTTGACCTTCTCGAGTTCATGGTGAATGCTACCGGTATTGACTAGAGCGTGCAGTGGACCCTCAGGGGATGTCGACACCCTGGCCTCATCTCTGTCCAAACGTCTGATCAGTGCCTCAGACATCCATTGAAAAGACCTCATCAACCCAACCACATCACCCACCGCTATCTACTCATGTCCGACAACTTGTTCGTCTCCTTGGGGGTTAGACCCCTAAGGCGTGGATGTTACTGGAGGCGTCGCGCCTCCTCCCCTAACACCCTATCGTCTGCCTCCACGACATCCTCTAACCATGATTACCTACATGAACACAAGTCAACTTAATTAACAACATTATAATGAAATATCATATCAACAAAAGCCATAGTGTTCCCAAGTCGGGGGTTGAACACCGCTCTGATACCATATGTAACGATTGTTGAGGAAAAGATATGAATTGATCTTACTCAAGCATTTTCAGACTTTACTTGGCTAACGTAACGTAGATGGGAATATCACCCTATGTTTATAGCCAACAAAAATATATATCCTAACTCACAAGTATTAATTACAAGTGCTTAGGCTAGTCTTTTATCAACAAAAAGCTTGTTGGAAATTCAATTTTTATGTATTTTTCTGAAAATATCAGTTGCTGAAATAAATGTAAGAACATAAATAAATACACCAAGATCATAATCAATATAGATGAGACATAAAGCAATCCCTTATTTCATTCCAATTCACCAAAGAGTCATTGTCTTTACAAAAGTTCACACAGAAATCTTGGACCAAAGTCAAACTTGGAAATCCCCGATGGAACATACAAAAGGACCTCTAACAGAAAACCATAATTGAACTCTAAAAGTTGGATCAACTTGCCATAGATTGCTTCCCACTCGACTCTGCACAATAGCCTTTATCAGTCATGAAAGTTAATTCACAAACAGACAAGTCTACACAGACTATAAAAGATAGATCAACACCTCTGAAGAACAAGTGTCTGAATGATTTGATTCAACCCTGAATATTGTTGTCTACAATAAGACCCTTCTATCACAAAAGATAATTAGGTTGTGATGAAAATATGAATGAATGAAAACTGAACTATCTCAACATAAACTCAAAGAGAAAACCTTAGCATGCTTTGTGCTTCTCTCCTCTTTCTTCCCTTCCCTTTTTCTTTTAACAAATTAGAATTGGTTGGAGAAGTTGAACCAATTCATTAGTTAAGTTAATTAAAAGACTCAAATAACTTTAGTTAGGGAAAGAGTAAAATTTACAATAAGGGTCATAAATATTAATAATAGCTAGTAGGTGGGACCCCTTGTGACTCCCTTTTGTTTATAACAATATTAATAGTCATAACATAACCATTAGTTAATCAAAACATACCTCCTTCTGTCTCCCCTCGAAATATCCACTTTTGGTATTTTAAGCTTATGAAATTTGAAGCCATTTCAAAATAGTAATCATATATCCAAAAAAACATGTTGTCCAAGATCCCTGAAGTCAACTGTCATAAGATGATAGATAGAATAAAACTCAAAATCATATTTTCCCTTGCTGATGCTATTTTCCTTTAGTTCTTCTTTTTTATAGAGGCATTATAGGATTTTTTTTTTAGCCTTTTACTTGAATAGCACATCCCTATATGCATGATTTATTAGCAAAATGATCTTTTAAATAACCATACATGACAACTCTTACAAATATGAAATAGATTTTGGCTCAGAAATATATTAAACTCATGCAATCCAATCCATACAAATTGTTTTTCTGTTAATCAACGAGCAGGGGATGAAACAGGGTTTTGGGATATGTGATGGGATTGTATTGAGTGAAAATATGATATAGTGGAGGGGAAAAACATGGTTACTGCTCAATGGTAACAACAATCAACTGTAAAACAAGTCAATCAAACATCATTGCGATCCACCCAAAACACTACCACTTTCATCTATCTCAACACGGGAAACCCTTGTTGTAATTAATCTCATAACAGGGAGTGAAAGAGGGATATGGGATATGTAAGGGGTTTTTAATTAGCGGAAAGAGAGATCATGGAAGGGGAAGAAAATGATTATTGTTCATGAAATTAATCAAGTGATCCATAAAACATTTTGCAGTAAGACTAGATGTACCATTCCATCAACAATCATTTGATTAAATAATGATTCATATACATCTAACGAGCTTATTTTTCATTGATCAAACTTTAACAAAATGTTATTGCAAAATAGTAAGTTTTCCCATTCGATTTGTAGGGGGCACTATTCTCACAATTTGCATTTTATAACAGATTACGAACAATCACCATTTCCAGTCTGTTACTATCAAAATCAATCACTACTCAGTCATTTCTTCAGTCCACAACTATACTCCACAATCATGCTTCCAAATCAACGAAGTCACTATTTCTGCAATAGAGCTAACAAGGAATTGCAACAAAATTTGTTCTCATATATCTACATAGTAAAAGACCAAAATTACATGCCTGAAAATGAAAACCCATGATGTAATCAACAACCATCAATTAGACACAAGCTATGCAGGAGTAGTTTTCCCAGGAAATGAAGTTCTTCCCTTGCAAACAATCAATCCAAGGTGACTTAAAAGATGAGCTACCTACCCAACACGATTTTCATCAACAATGGCCAGCTGCAATAAATAACACAATTAAAACTCAGTGGGTTTCACTGAGTATGGAAACAAGTCATCCATACTACATGCGATGTGCAGCTGAAAAAACCACAGGGTATCCTTCCCAATAATCACACAACAAATAAAAGATTCCATAGATACATCCAGTCCAATAATCATTCGTTTCAAAAGAAGACCATAGTTACCATGCCAATAATTTACTTTTGCAAAACCTATTTATAGGACATGATATGTGTGGGCATGTAACACCCTGTTTCCCCCAGTTTGTAAAAATAACTGGATTGGCCAAGAACTATGGCAAACTTAGAAATGTGAATATGTGATGTGAATGGACCTTGTGGAAAAAGTCGATGAATGTGAATAATATTATGAATTTATATTGCAGGACTGCTGAGAGGGGATATGCTGAAAAATAGACCATGATGGCTGCAGAAAGGCGGTGGAAGGCACCTGGAAAGGTGGCATTAACTTCCACTGAAAAACAATACCATATTTGGACTTCACTGGCCCGGAGAACCAAAAGCGGCTCACTGGCCCTGAATTAAATGTCTCGCAGACTGGTAGGTAGATGGCTCCTCAGGAATTAATGAGGGATGGGGAGGTGAACCTCCCATCCGTAGAGCTGTCGGGCCTGACCAGCGTGAGGGAAATCGCGCCACACGCAACCTCGCAAGAGGATAAGGCGTGGGGGAGAAGCGATTGGGGGTAGAAACGAGGGGAGAAAGAGAACTCTAGCGATATGTATAGTGAGTGATAGCAGAGAGGAAGGAGACTAACCTTCGCTCCTGGTCACTGGCAAATAGAGACGCAGTCTCACATCATCGTGGTCTCAGCTCGGGGGTGGCTAGTGGTAAATCCGCTGGGAGTCGTTGAGCCTACGGTTGGGTGGAAATGAGCACCCCTCTCAGCAGTTGCATAACCCCTGGTGTTACTTTCTGATAAGTGTTTTGCCTTTGGCATCTTGAAATATATGTATTCTGACATTTATGATCATAAGATGTGAAATTGTGAATGATTTCATTATAAGAATGTATGTATGGTGTCTTGATCAGTACTGGTAGTTGTATGTTTATAATGGAAAGACTACATATGTATTATGTTCTCATAAATCATTATTTATATGCATACTGATCTAATTCAGACTTCACGTTTGGTTCTTGGGAGAGAGATACCCTTATCTGCCTTAGATAGTACCCTGGGTAAACCTCCCCATAGAGATACCTTTCTTGAAAATCCCATCAAGAGCCTGGAAGGAGGACGTGAAGGCGCAAGGCCTTAAGAAATCCTTGATAAGTATCGAATCGACGGACGAGATCCCATCGGGAGATCTGTGGTCACTCACGACCGTCAGATAAGAAGAAGAAGATGGAAAGTTAAGTGCCTTAACCTTGATAGGTGGTGATTGACGGACGAGATTCCATTGGGAAATCTGTGGTCACTCATGACCGTTAGATTTGGTAGGAGAAAGTAGGATGTTAAGTGCCTTACCCCTGTGACTTTTTGTGTCTTCGTGGGTAGCGAAGAGGTCGGGACCGTAGATCCCCAAGGTCCATGAGAGCATCCAAACCATTGATCTTTCCACGTTCAGGGAGTCGTGGGAGAGCACACAAGTTAGGAACTTGTTTGAGCCATCAGATCTCGGCTGGAAAACTTGATAGTCGTTGGATCTATCAGGAGATACCCAAGGGTTAAGCCCCCAGTGAATAGGGGTGAAAGCCCCAAAATAGATCTGGACCGTCCGAGTAACGGAGGCCATGTGTCAAGAGATTTTCCACTTCGGGAAATCAAGAGTCGAGAACTCGGGAGTTCTGGTGACGAAATATCGGGGCATTCCATGGTAGAAACCCTGAATTAGATTTGGGTCATCCGATTAAAGGAGGCCACATGTCGTGAGATTTCCCATTTCGGGAAATCGGGAATCGAGAACTCGGGAGTTCTGGTGACGAGAGATCGGGATGTACCATGGTGGAAACCCCGAAGCAATGGTAGACCGACCGATTTTGGGAGGCTACGTGTCGAGAGATTACCCATTTCGGGAAATCGGGGATTGGGGATTAGGGAGTCCCGTTGACAAGAGGTTGGGCTCTCGCCTTGATAAATCCTGACGGAAGAGAGACTGTGGTCATATGGGAAGAGGTAATATTGACCAAGGCATAACCCAAGGGGCTAATCACCGATTGAGGCTCGTTCAACACTTCGACGTTTTAGCATTCGAGATACTGAAGGGCATGTTCCCCTATGCTCTCAAGCCCCGAAATCCAGACTTATAAACATTGAGATGTTAGGATGTGGTTAGGCTCTGATGAACGGACAGGATCCTCTCGGAGGATCCAGGGTCTGGGATGACTGTGAGATGTGAGGAAGAGATGTCATCTTTAAGCTGGGGCGCAAATGTGCATTAGGGTAAGTAGCGAGCAGATCTGGACAACCAAAGTCCACCCGCCCAGATCTACGGCTAAGGCTTCATTTTGGAGCCCCCTTTCTATTCTACCTTTAGCGGTGAGGGGGGGCGTCCAGAATCGAACATGCAACTCTTGAACGGTCAGGATTTATTCGCCTTGATCAACGGTGCTCAGGCGAATTCCGGACCCCCCTTGCCATTCTACCTTTAATGGGGGGGGTCCGGAATGGTGTGGCATGTGAAGTGGGACCCATATCCTATCACATCGCCCACCGTGTCATGCTTCCCTCTTGCCACCTATACTCCACTCAACCACGCGACAAGGCCCATTCCTATTGGCCATTCGCTAACCCTGTTGGGATTCGTCCCTATTGGCGAGTCGCTAGCCCTGTCGGGGTTTGGCGGTTGCAGAGTCGAACGATTCGACATTCCTATAGCACTAAGGTGCGAAATACAAAGAGGCACCATGATTATTTGACCTGTGATCATGACCCGTGATCACATGGGAGCAGAGAGAGAGAGAGAGAGCTAGCTTACGCTAGGCCTCCGTAGATATTTCGGGGGCTCTGATTCTGAAGAAATCAACAAAAAATTGATTATGGTAGTGGGTGTGTTACAAATTGGTATCAGAGCATGGTTACAACACTTGGCCTACTTGGGCTCAGGCACGAGTCGTGTAAGAAGATATTGTTATCTGCGTTTTCTCCTTAAGAAGAAGGATTGCAGAATGAAACTGTAATCGGGGAATTTTTTTCTGTAACCCCTCTGTTAAAATAATAACTACTCTTCTAGGAGTAGGAACGCACTGATCGTTATCATTGATAAGATCTGAGTGCAAGTGACAGAGGTGGAATAAATTGTGCCATAAAGTTGCACAAGCCAGACAAGGGACATGAACTGCGTTGTCCTGTTTTAGTGTTACGATGGCTACCTACTAAAGTAGGTAGAGTCTCTTGCAATTGAGATGGTTGGATAGATAAGGATTAAGACCCAAATGAAAAACCCCTGTTATATGGGTATACATGTGAAAATATGAATTATGTACTGGGTATAAATAAATATAAATATTAACTAACAACCAGTGTTTGTCTTTTCACCCAAGTGGAGGATCAGCCGCGGGAATTTATAGACGCAGAAAATGGTGACTCACCAAGAGATGGGAGAAGGCTCCCACAATAGAGACGAAGAGTCTGATGAAAGAAGAGCAATAGGGATCCCTCCAGATCTAGCTGAGACTGTGAGGAGTCTCATGGTCGAATTGCAAAGCTGCAAGGATGACAATGAAAGGATGATGAAAGAACAAGAAAAGCAAACTGAAATCAATGCAGTTTTACTGCAGAGCTTATCCGACCTACAACAAAAAATGCAGCATGAACCCGAGATGCAGAAACATGGTCATATCAGTGGCCATACTGAGAAGAGAACCTCAAGGAAGGTCCACCCCAGAGGTAAAGGACCAGTGCCAGATGATTCCTCTGAGAAGGAAGCTGGCGATTTAGAAGGCTCTTCCAGCAGCAGGACCGGTTCCTATTCTCGAAGAAAACAGAAGAAGCAAAAGACTTCCAAGGGTCATAAATTTGAGGAATTTAGAAAGGCCAAACCTCCCTCCTTCGACGGTGAGATAAAGAAGGGAGAGGAAGCAGAGGTATGGCTACTTGGACTAAAGAAATATTTCAGAGTCCATGATTTTTCAGAGAATTTGAAGGCCCGAGTGGCCACTTTCAATCTGAACAGAAAAGCTTCCATATAGTGTGAAGATCTTAAGAATGTGAAAGGGATCCGCGAGGAGGACCTGTCCTGGAAATAGTTTGAGAAATACTTCTGGAAGAAGTATTTGTCGGAAAAATATTTCAGCGATAAGACTAAAGAGTTTTATGAACTCAAACTGGGGCAACTCACTATAGAGGAATATGTCAACAAATTCCTCGACTTATTGAGGTATGTCTCTTATATAAAAACAGAAAAGGAAAAGGTGCAACGCTTCATCAACAGGCTACCAAGGAATACCGGACCATAATTGAATTTGATGAGCCAAAGACCTTAGAAGACACTATTCGAAAGGCAACATATTGTCAGGAACAATATGGACGTCGAGCAGAGCCTCGTGAAGACTAGAAACAGAAGGGTGGTTCGAGATTTCAGAAAAAGGGGGTCAAATCCTCAGGACTTAAGAACTACAAGAAGAACCATAGAATGAACTTCCCAGCCCAGAGTGTACTCCAGCATAACTTTCCCTCATCGAGCGGAAATAAAAATTCTGGACCTATACCAGTAAAGACTGATAACCCAAACAGAGAACCTCAGAAATGTTGGGGTTGCGAAGAAGAGCATCTCCTAAGAGACTGTCCACACCGACAACAGAATAGTCGGAAAGTTTATAACATTCAGGAAGCTACCACAGTCAATGATGTGGCAATGAGTGTGCCGCAGATTTATGCAGCCTTGGATAATAACCAAGATGACCACCAAGCTTCAGTGGTGGAAATAGAAGGTATGATTTTCAACCATCTGGTGTCTGTTTTGATTGACCCTGGTTCAAATTTGAGTTATATAGCCCCTAAAGCTGTTGATAAGTGTAAACTACAGCCTCACAAGAACACCAAGCCTTGGTTAGTACAGTTAGCTACTGGCACTAAAAGAAGAGTAGCAGAGGCCATACCAGCCTACCAATTGATGTGGGGTGAATTCCCCACCCAAGCAACCCTTAACATATTACCCCTGGGATCATATGATCTGTTGATTGGTATGGAATGGCTAGCCGCCCATAAAGCCAGACTGGATTGTTACCATAAAACCTTAGAATGTGTGAGCAAACAAGGAAAAAGGATAACCCTTCAAGGGATCTGAAAACTCGTCTTAGTGAGACAAATATCGACCCTACAAATGAGAAAGTATTGCCGAAATGGATGTCCCATATATGCAATACAGGTGTTGGAAACCATAGAAGATGACAAACCCATCCTTGAAGACCATCCTACCCTAAAAGAATACAGAGATGTGTTTTCGGAAGAGGTATTGGGTCTACCTCTGAGAAGGGATATTGACTTCTCAATAGAGCTTGCACTAGGAGTGGTGCCGGTGTCGAAGACACCCTACCAGATGAGCACACCTGAGTTAGTTGAACTCAAATTGCAATTGAAAGAAATGATGGATAAGGTTTATATTCGACCCAGCGTGTCCCCATGGGGAGCACCAGTCATGTTTGTGAAAAAGAAAGATGGCACCCTTATACTGTGTATAGATTATAGACAACTCAATAAAGTAACCATAAAGAACAAGTACCCCTTGCCTAGGATCGATGATCTATTCGATCAGTTGGGAGGTGCGCCTATTTTCTCAAAGATTGACTTGAGGTCGGGATACCATCAAGTCTGAATCAAGGGTGAAGAAATCCATAAAACCACTTTCCAGACACAGTATGGTCACTATGAGTTTGTGGTAGTGTCATTTGGGTTAACCAATGGCCCTGCCACTTTCATGTGCTTAATGAACAATGTACTCAGTAAATTTTTAGATAAATTTGTACTAGTTTTTATTGATTACATATTAATCTACTCTAAGAATAGAAAAGAGCATGAAGAACATCTTAGACTTGTGCTGCAAGTGCTAAGAGAGCATCAGCTCTATGCTAAATTCAACAAATGTGACTTCTTCCAGAAGCAAATACATTACTTGGGTCATGTTCTGTCTGAGGAAGGGGTAGCAGTAGATCTTTACAAGATCAGGTCTATCATGGAATGGCCTACCCTGAAGGATGTTTCAGACATCAGATCCTTTATGGGATTAGCAGGATACTATAGGAGATTTATAAAAGGATTCTCCAAGATTGGTTGTCCAATCACTACCCTCTAGAAGAAGGGGAAAAAATTCCTGTGGACACAGAAATGTAAAAAAAGATTCCAAACCCTGAAACATATACTAACCCATGCACCCGTGTTGAAAATCCCTGACCCATAAGCTGACTTCCTTGTGTGCACAGATGCCTGTAAGGAAGGGCTCAGAGGAGTCCTTATGCAGAAAGGAAGTGTGATCTGCTATGAATCCTGAAAATTGAATGAACATGAAGTCAACTATGTGACTCATGATCTAGAACTGGCTGCCATAGTGCATGCCTTGAAAATGTGGAGGCATTACCTCTTGGGAAGAAATTTTTTACTTATGATAGATCACTGTGGATTGCGATATTTGTTTGACCAACCAAAGCTCAATTCCAGACAAGCTAGATGGATGGCCCTCCTTAGTGAATTTGATTTTGAAATCAAACACATTAAAGGGAAAGAAAATAGGGTGGTTGATGCCCTTAGCAGAAGCATGAAAAAAATTCACCTGGTAGCAGTGAGTACCTGCGAGACAGATGTCAAGAACAGAGTCAGAAATGCACAAGAGACAGATCCCTTCATTCAGACCGTGACCCTGTACCTACAGCAAGAACCCGTTGGAGTAAAATATGAAGGATACCAGATGACCGAAGGAGGTCTACTCACTTACAGAGATAGACTATACATTCCAAATTGTGACAACTTGAAGAGGTTTATTATGGATGAACTACATAAAAGACCATATACTGGTCACCCAGGATACCAGAAAATGATCACTGCCACCCGGAAACAATTTTATTGGCCTGGATTGAAGAAAGACATAGCCAAATATTTGGCCCAATGCATAGACTTCCAACAGATTAAAGTAGAACATTGACACCCAGCAAGACTATTGCAACCTTTACCCATCCCAGAATGGAAATGGGAAACCATCTCCATGGATTTTATTATTGGATTTCCAACTTCAACCAAACAAAATGATGCCATTATGGTAGTGGTGGATAAACTGATCAAGTCTTCTCATTTCATCCCCGTCAAATCAACCTACAAGGCGATAGAGATCGCCCAGGTATTCATGAAAGAGGTATTCAGACTACATGGTATGCCAAAAGAGATAGTGTCTGATAGAGACACAAAATTTACTTCCAATTTTTGGAAATCACTGATGGCTGGTTTAGAGACCAAATTGTTGTTTAGCACCGCCTATCACCCTCAAACCGATGAACAAACAGAAAGAGTGAATCAAATATTGGAGGATATGTTAAGGATGCATGTAATGCATCAACCCAAAAAATGGGAAGACTACCTACCATTGGTAGAATTCGCCTACAACAACGGCTACCAAGCATCCTTAAAGATGAGTCCCTTCGAGGTCCTCTATGGTAGGCCATGTAATACTCCAGTCAGCTGGAGTAACCCTGTAAACAAGATTTATTTTGGACCCGATATGTTGAAAGAAATGGAACAACAAGTGACTTAGATAAAACAAAATCTGAAGGTCACTCAGAACCGACAGAAAAGTTATGCCGACCAAAAGAGAACTATAAGAGAGTTCAAAATGGGAGACCATGTATATCTCAGAATTAAGCCCAGAAGGAGTTCCCTGAAAATGGGAGCTTGTGCCAAGTTGGCACCCCGGTATTGTGGACCCTTTGAGGTTCTAGATAGAGTGGGACCTGTAGCCTAT
>ML789507.1:393673-427863 GCA_009831015.1 Picea engelmannii | reverse complement strand
GAGAGAGAGAGAGAGAGAGAGAGAGAGAGAGAGAGAGAGCTAGGCCTCCATAGATATTTTGGGGGCTCTGATTCTGTAGAAATCAATGAAAATTTGATTATGGTAGTGGGTGTGTTACAGGGCAACACCCAGCATTCATAACCAATGCCAACCATCATTCAAATCTCCATAATTGTAATTACCAGTGGTTGCACATCAATCAACAATTTTCCACTGTGAGTGAAAATCAAACAACCGAACATACTGCAGTAGCTATGTGTATTTACACATCAAATTGACTCAAAGCAGAGGCGTTCTTCATTAACAATATTGAGTTTTTGATATAAGGAGGGTGACTGTGTAATCTGAAAGTGAGAATGCAGTGTAGGGATTAACATTATCATAGGGGAGGCAGTAACTAAATGCTAAGACAAAACGACTACGATACGACTTACTGGGCCAATCGATATTCAAAGTGATCGACCATATTTCCAACCCACAATAATCCATTTCAACTGGACAAGCACGGCAGTTTTTCTCTGTGAAACTTCAGACTGGGGAAAATAAGGGTTCTCTTGGTATCCACCACAGAAAAAAGTGGAGCCAATCTTGGTATGGGAAATGTAATTCAACACACGCAGGGTATAACCCTCGTACCTTTTGATCGAACCACCACCATAGTTCGGTAAGGACAAGCCAATTAAGAACAAGAAGAACAACCCATTTTATGATCCCTGGTGGTGAAAACAATCCATTTCCCATGTGTACGATGCGTGGTGATATTTTATCCACAAATCCCATAAAAGAAAACATATATTAACTACAACAATGTGAAAACGTGAAAATAACCTAGCAAGACCAACAGGGTTTTTCAACAGGGATAACCGAGGTTTTTTTTGACTGATAACACCCATTTCTATCATGAATTCAACCTCATTTCAAAGATAATCATCAATGTCTCATTTAAAATCACCATTACACAGTCACAATACTTAAGGAGAGCACAACTAATACACTTGAGCCAAAAACCATTTCATAACCCGAGTAAATTCATGAAGGGCCAAAAAAAGAACATACCTGTAATCAAATGTCTTAAGCATGTGTTGGTCGAGCAGTTTCCATCTGCTGAGAAGCCCAAACATAACCACAGCCGAAATATTTGGAAGATAGGCTGACCATGGTGGCTTCCATTGGTAAGGGTAAAGGTGATGTGCAATAAATGCACATCACTTACTTACTCTGATTTCATTCAATTCTTAGTGGGCGTCAACTATTAATCAACAAATCATCCACCTTGCAACAACAACTTTTTAATTTCCAAGAGAACCACCCATATTACAATCTCTATTATGCAGAAAGGATATCAACCATATTATATACAACTTTTAATCACTCGTATGGATATCCTATGTTAGATTGGATTTGCCACAATCTTCTTTAATGCATATAGTATGGTAGGTTAGCATAGGACAGTTTCTTCCTTTTAGTTTTTTTTTTCCAACTTTTATTAGTAACATGTGCTTGTTGTAGGTGTCACAAGTCCTAAATCCAAGAACAGTTAACAATGAAACCTTGAAATTTTTTGGTATAACTTGATCTTGAAATAGCAAGGGAAGATTGTATAAAATGCCTGATCCATTATCCAATAAAACAAGATATCATCAGCCACGAGAGTAGTGTCGAATAACACCAGACCTGATCTTCAAAATTTCAAGGGGGTCCCACCTACTAGCATTATTTAGTCTTATATAATAATAGGCTTTAGCAATACTTTGTGAGCGAAATTTACGTTGACGTTTTCAATCGTCAACAAACTGGCGACTCCACAGGGAAATTTGTTTTTAACAGATTGGAACTTAGAACTCATGGTTTCACAGACCAAGAATAGTAATCTCAAGATGACATAACTCGAATGATTATGCAACAGGGGGAAGTGAGCGGATTTAATGGAAAGATGACCGAGAATTTGGGAATAACTCATGAAAAGTGTTAAGTATGAGGGGTTTTACCACTGTATGCATAATCATTTGACTGGAATAAACTCTTAACTTGAAAGAGGAAGATTATAGTTTTTTCTCTTAAGATCTTGATGGATGAAGAAATGGCAAGTAGAAGCGGGAAACAACCAATTCCTCATAAGATAGTAGTGGAAATATGTAACAAATTCAAGGGCCCTTCGGCGGAGAGATCATAGCAGTTGTGCAAGCTTGATTGTTATTGACTAACAATGCCTTGCAGGAGTGTCATTGTAGCAGAATTGATCCAAAAATATAACCTGACCAAATACTAAAAGATGATAAAGACAAAATTTGCAACAGAAGTAATAATGCAGAAATTAAAACACCAACAGTAAAAGACAGAAATAAAACGCAGCAAGAAAAAAAAAAAACAACTCAGAAGCAGAAGCCAAAGTGTTGTAAAGCAGAAAAAGAAGCACAAAATTTGAAAACAAAGCTAAGCTACTAGTATACAGAAAGATCCAATCAACAAAGAAAATTTTTCATTCTGGTCCCTCGCAATACTTCAAGCGAGGACTATTAGTGCTATCAGAAAACCATTGTCTCTATAATTCCTCGAAAATTTCCGAGTTAGTGTCCGAGACAATAGTAATCTGGAAATGACCCAACACTTGACACTCTGACGTAACTATCAACCTTTTGACGCATATGATTAAATCATCAAGATAAACATGGAGACTGACCAATTCATCGAAAGTTATGTGTATAGGTCTTTTTAAGGAAATACTTATATCAAATAAGCCAGAGGACGAGCAATTGTAAGACATAGTATTGAAATTAGTAAGGAAAGTGGTTTTGTGATAAATTTCCCCTTCTACCTTGATTTTATTATAACCAAAGAAAATGCCAATTAAGGGCTTCAAGTATAACTCTATGATCTATTGCTGAAACATTTCAATATGGAGAGGAGGGAAAGGATTTCTTATAATTTTTTTCCTGAAAGTTCGAAGAATAATGCAGGTTCTAAAATTATCAGGGGTCTTTGAGTCAAGTCCCCAATTGGAAACCCCTTCAGGGTGAACAAAAGAAAACATTTCAGTTCTCAAGGAATTCCTCAACTCCCTTCGAAAGGTTGCTTCCAGTGCAGAGTTCACAAGTCTTTGTTTTTTCCTGGTTGTTTTCATAATATGTTGAACAAGACCTGGATCAAAACCACAAAGACCCTCATTAAACCAAGAAAAACCCTTTTGAAATCCACTAAGTAATTTAGCAGATTTCATTTCTTCTTTATCAGAACCCTAGATATTTATTTTAACGTTTGATGAATATCCAGGTGTCCTAATGTTCATGGAGATGGCTTCAACCACCTTCAGTTGTGACTCCTCTTCCTTTTCTTTATCGCCTCCAACACTCAATGAAAATGAACTCTCAAGAGGAATCAATCCCTCAAGAATCTTATTATTTTTCGTGGATATAATT
Organism: Picea engelmannii; assembly: GCA_009831015.1. Classification (NCBI taxonomy): domain Eukaryota; kingdom Viridiplantae; phylum Streptophyta; class Pinopsida; order Pinales; family Pinaceae; genus Picea; species Picea engelmannii. The sequence goes on along the minus strand of ML789507.1, from coordinate 424,447 downwards.
TCCTCTGGCTTAAGAGGTTCATCTTGGATGATCGCACAAATTCTCTCATCATCAAGGAGGGCCTCCCAAGATCCTACATGGACAGGAATATACAGATGATATAGCAGTTGAAAAGAACAATCAGGCCTGTGAGGCAAAAGTTGTTGATTAGGGAAGGCTGCAAAGACAGCTAACCGATCAGCCATGGAATTCAATTCCTTCTTCACATGAGTAATTTTGAAAGATAGCAGGTTCAAGACAAGTGCCCAAACAGTTTGGGAGTATTCTTCTATCAACTCATTTCCAGGAGAGCATATTTTGTGTATCACGTTCACGACAATATTAGAACTTCCAAAAACTGAAAGGTGACAACAACCGAGATTAAGGGTGTTCTCAATGCCTAATAATAAATCTTTTAAATCAACGACATTTTTCAAACAAGCAAACTCTAACCTGTAGGACAGATTATGAATTTTCCCTGTAGGAGAAACCAAGGCAATGCTAGCCCCATTTCCTTCACTAGAGCATGAACCATCAAAATACATATGCCATAAATCCTTATCTAAATCAGTTCTTTCCAAAGGAATATTATCCTCTTCAGCAAATATGGAATATACTCCTAGATCTTCTTCAACATGGTTTACATTGGATTGCGGAACATTCTCTATGTAGGATGAAATCCTTCCCTCTATAAGAACTATGATATTCTTACCATTCCAAAGAACGGATAAGTGTGTCCCATCGAGCAAGATGTATCCACTCGTTAGGGCTTGCCAATCTCTTCCCAAGATAATTGAATAATTGTTCACAGGCATATCAATCACCTGAATGCTAAGGGTTGTCCTTATCTCAGGATGAGCGCATAAAAACAAGGTTACATCCTTAATCTCGCCTATGGTCGCTTGTTGTAGACTATTATAGGAAAGCATGCTTCTAGCATTTTTGTTTGTACAAGATAAGCCTATCTCTTCCATAATAATCTTTGACATGACACTTGGGCCTGAAACACCATCAATGAGGCAACAGTGGGAGATTTTATCCATGATCTTTACATAAATATAAAAAGGGGGATTTTTTACAGGGTATCTGAAGTTATGTACACCTACTTGATTTACAGAAGAATCCTCTTCACTTACCTCTTTGGAAAGATTGGCTACAACGGAAGCTTTTCCTTCCATGAATTGTTTCAGATGCATTTGTTGTTCAAGGATGACAACCATGTCTACGAGGGTTGCATATGCCTTGATGTTGGCCAATTGATTCAAGATATTGTATTTGGAAGAGGGGGGAAAAGGAGTGATCCCTTGACTCTTAGGAACTTTGGGAACCTGGGGCGTAGAAGTAGTTGAAGATGAACTCAAGTTAGAAGAACTGTTAGGAGGGCCAAATTTACCTTTTGGTGCATAGGCTTTGTTCCTGGTATTGATGACCATGACATCTTCTAGCTCGGAAAAATCTAGGACATCGATAGTATCTTCTGGTCTTTTACCAAATATCTTGTCTTTGGCACTCTTCCTTACCTCACATGTGGTTTCTTTGTAGTGTTCCTTGCAAAATTACACCAACTTCGAGAAAGGATAGCCTTCAGCTAGAAATTATTTTCAACTGGACCTCTAAAAGGAGGAGAAAAAGAGGATGAAGGACCAAGGGTGAGTGGGTTGACAATACCTTTTCGCTCAAAAGCTATGGTCTATCATATCTTTTACTAGTTGTAAGAGAGCGGACATATCTGTCTGTCTAACTGATTCTCCCTGGGGTAGACCAGTTCATTCAAGATGTTCCTCATACTCTGAGCAAGTGTGCAGAGTGGAACCAAGATTATCAATGGCCTTTTCTTCAAGCCTGTGAAGGAAATACATTGTAGTAATGCATGAAGGTGGTTTGGTTCTGAGGGCGGATATGTTCGGGGATTTGATTATACAACTTGGTGAAACACTAGTTGAAGGACCTGATGGTCTCACCATATTTGTAAGTGACGTTGTTGTACTCCCTTAACTTCTCAGTAGGGATTTTGGATTGCCCGTAAGTGGATCAGAACCAATCAATCAGCTCCTCCCAAGTATACAAGATCTTAGGAGGAAGGTCAAAGAAATCAGCCACAGCCTTTCCTTCCAAGGAATTGACAAACAAGTGCATGCAAGTGTCATTGTCGTTAGCCCCTATGTTATGACAAGCATTCGAAAATGCCACTAGATGTTCATTAGTACTGACAATGTTATTTCCTGGAAACTTAGGCAAATTCTCCTTAAACTTCGGAAGCAGGTGAGTAGCAGGTGCTAGGTTAAGAGGAGAGGACACATGCCATGGTGTGGTCATGGCATCTTCTTCGAACTGAAAAAGGACATACTTTTTAATGACTTTTGTGGGGTTGGTAGTAGATTGGATAGGGATATGGTGGTTTTACAAGATACCAATCATTGAGGACGATGAATATTGGGAAGATGGATCACTTTCAGTGCCACCAGAGCCACCACTAGATGCCATCTTGTGGATGATAAATGAGGGAAAGAAAGACCAGTTGGACGAATCAGATAAATTTCTCCTTAGAGCACTTTGTTGGGTGGATAACACAACGTTTCTCCTTCCTATTTCAGCAAAAGGATTGATTTCAGGTGAGAAGCCTCTTCTTCTTCTAGAAGCATGAGAATCTAAGGACATGAAAGAAAGGCCAAAACTGAAGAAACAAAAATTTATTGTTGATTTCCGGGTTGCCTACGTCTACCTTCCAATTGTTCTTGAACACTAATATCTCTTTCAATTGCTGCCCAAGAATGGTTAAGCTCAGCACGGGTCCTATCCATGTCTAAAATAGTATGAAACATCAAACAGGTTCAAAGCAATGTTGGTCTGGTCTTGGAGACTGGGCTCAAGGTTGGGCTACCTTACAACAGGAACAATCATTAATAGAAAAACAGTCAAAGAATCAAAAACAAAAAAAGAAATATGTATCGATGAATATCGAGTATAAAAAAAATAACCGGAGAGATATCGAAGATCTCCCCAGTATGGTCGCCAAATAAAAGTTGAGGAGAAGATATGAATTGATCTTACTCAAGTATTTTCAGACTTTACTTGGCTAAATTAAAGTAGACGGGAATATCACCCTATGTTTATAGCCAACAAAAATATATATCCTAACTCACAATTATTAATTACAAGTGCTTAGGCTAGTCTTTTATCAACAAAAAGCTTGCTGGAAATTCACTTTTTATGTATTTTTCTGAAAATATCAGTTGCTGAAATAAATGTAAGAACAGAAGTAAAGACACCAAGATCCTAATCAAGATAGATGAGACATAAAGCAATCCCTTATTTCATTCCAATTCACCAAAGGGTCATTGTCTTTACAAAAGTTCACACGGAAATCTTGGACCAAAGTCAAACTTAGAAATCCCCGATGGAACATACAAAAGGACCTCTAACAGAAAACCATAACTAAACTCTAAAAGTTGGATCAGCTTGCCACAAATTGCTGCCTACTCGACTCTACACAATAGCCTTTATCAGTCATGAAATTTAATTCACAAACAGTCAAGTCTACATAGACTATCAAAGATAGATCAACACCTCTGAAGAACATGTGTTTGAATGATTTGATGCAGCCCTGAATACTGTTGTCTACAATAAGACCCTACTATCACAAAAGAGAATTAGGCTATGATGAATATATGAATGATTGAAAATTGAACTATCTCAACATAAAATCAAAGATCAAACCTTAGCATGCTTTGTGCTTCTCTCCTATTTCCTCCCTTCCCTTTTGCTTTTAACAAATTAGAATTGGTTGAAGAAGTTGAACCAATTCATTAGTTAAATTAATTAAAAGACTCAACTAACTTTAGTTAGGGAAAGAGTAAAATTTACAATAAGGGTCATAAATAATAATAATAGCTAGTAGGTGGGACCCCTTGTGACTTCCTTTTGTTTATAACAATCTTAATAGTCATAACATAACCATTAGTTAATCAAAACATACCTCCTTGTGTCTCCCCTCGACTTATTCACTTTTGGTATTTTAAGCTTATGAAATTTGAATCCATTTCAAAATAGTAATCATATATCCAAAAAAACATGTTGTCCAAGATCCCTGAAGTCAACTGTCATAAGATGATAGATAGAATAAAACTAAAAATCATATTTTCCCTTGCTGATGTTATTTTCCTTTAGTTCTTCTTTTTTATAGAGGCGTGATAGGATTTTGTTTTTAGCCTTTTACTTGAATAGCACATCCCTGTATGCATGATTTATTAGCAAAATGATCTTTTAAATAACCATACATGAAAACTCTTACAAATATGAAATAGATTTTGGCTCAGAAATATATTAAACTCATGCAATCCAATCCATACAAATTGTTTTTCTGTTAATCAACGAGCAAGGGGTGAAACAGGGTTCTGGTATATGTGAGGGGATTGTATTGAGTGAAAATATGATATAATGGAGGGGGAAAACATGGTTACTACTCAATGGTAACAACAATCAAATGTAAAACAAGTCAATCAAACATTGTTGTGATCTACCCAAAAAACTGCCACTTTCATATATCTCAACACAGGAAACCCTTGTTGTAATTAATCTTAGAACAGGGAGTGAAAGAGGGATATGGGATACGTGAGGGGTTTTTAATTAGTGGAAAGTGAGATCATGGAAGGGGAAGAAAATGATTATTGTTCATGAAATTAATCAAGTGATCCATAAAACATTCTGCAGTAAGACTAGATGTACCATTCCATCAACAATAATTTGATTAAATAACGATTCTTATACATCTAACGAGTTTATTGTTCATTAATCAAACTTTAACACCATGTTATTGTAGAACAGTAAGTTTTCCCATACGATTTGCATGGGGGATTGTTCTCACAATCTTCATTTTATAACAGGTTACGAACAATCACCATGTCCAGTTTGTTACTATCAAAATCAATCACTACTCAATCATTTATTCAGTCCACAACTATACTCCACAATCATGCTTCCAAATCAACGAAATCACTATTTCTGCAATAGAGCTAACAAGGAATTGCAACGAAATTCGTTCTCATATATCTACATAGTAAAAGACCAAAATTACACGCCTGAAAATGACAACTCATGATATAATCAACAACCATCAATTAGACACAAGCTATGTAAGAGTATCTTTCCTAGGAAATGAAGTTCTTCCCTTGCAAACAATCAATCCAAGGTAACTTAAAAGATGAGCTACCTACCCAACACGATTTTCATCAACAGTGCCCAGCTGCAATAAATAACACAATTAAAACTCAGTGGATTTCACTGAGTATGGAAACAAGTCATCCATACTACACGTGATGTGCAGTTGACAAAACCACAGGGTATCCTTCCCAATAATTACACAGTAAACAAAATATTCCATAGATACATCCAGTCCAATAATCATTCATTTCAAAAGAAGACCATAGTTACCATGCAAATAATTTACTTTTGCAAAACCTATTTACAGGGCGCGATATGTGTGGGAAACACCCAACATTCATAACCAATGCCAACCATCATTCAAATCTCCATAATTGTAATTACCAGTGGTTGCGCATCAATCAAAAATTCACCACTTTGAGTGAAAATTAAACAACCGAATAGACTGCAGTAGCTATGTGTATTTACACATCAAATCGACTCGGAGCAGAGGCCTTCTTCATTAACAGTACTGAGTTTTTGATATAAGGAGGGTGACTATGTAATCCGAAAGTGAGAATGAAATGTAGGGCTTAACATCATCATCAGGGAGGTAATAAGTATATGCTAAGACAAAAAGACTACCATACGATTGACTAGGCCAATCCATATTCAAAGTAATCGACCATATTTCCAACCCACAATAACCCATTGCAATTGGATAGGCACGACAGTTTTTCTCTATGGAACTTCAAACTGGGGAAAATAAGGGTTCACTTGGTAGCCACCACAGAAAAAAGTGGAGCTAATCTTGGTATGGAAAATGTAATTCAACACACGCAGGGTATAACCCTCGTGCCTTCCGATTGAACCACCACCATAGTGCGGTAAGGACAGGTCGATTAATAACAGGAAGAACAACCCAGTTCGTGATCCTTGGTGGTGAAAACAATCCATTTCCCGTGTGTATGATGTGTGGTGATATTTTATCCACAAACCCCATAAAAGAAAACACAGATTAACTATAACAATGTGAAAACATGAAAATAACCTAGAAAGACCAACATGTTCTTTCAACAAGGATAACTGAGGTTTCTGTTGACTGCTAACACCCATTTTTGTCGCGACTTCAACCTCATTTCAAAGAGAATCATTAATGTCTCATTTACAATCACCATTACATAGTCACAATACTTAAGGAGAGCACAGCTAATACACTTGAGCCAAAAACCATTTCATAACCAGAGTAGATTCATGAAGGGCCAAAAAAGAACACACATGTAATCAAATGTCTTAAGCATGCATTGGCCGAGCGGTTTCCTTCTACTGAGAAGTCAGAACATAACCACAGTCGAAATGTTTGGAAGATAAGTTGACCATGTTGGCTTCCATTGGTAAGGGTAAAGGTGATATGCAATAAATGCACATCACTTACTTACTCTGATTTCATTCAATTCTTAGTGGGCGTGAGCTATTAATCAGCAAAGCATCCACCTTGCAACAACAACTTTTTAATTTCCAAGAGTGCCACTCATATAACAATCTCTATTATGCAAGAGGGATATCAACCACATTATATACAACTTTTAATCACTCGTATGGCTATCCTATGTTAGATTGGATTTGCCATAGTCTTCTTTAATGCATATAGTATGGTAGGTTAGCATATGACAGTTTCTTCCTTTTAGTTTTTTTTTTTACTGTTATTACTAACATGTGCTTGTTGCAGGTGTCACAAGTCCTAAATCCAAGAATAGTCAACAATGAAACCCTGAAAATTTTTGGTATAACTTGATCTTGAAATAGTAAGGGAAGCCTGTATAAAATACTTGATCCATTATCTAATAAAACAAGATATCGTCAGCCACGAGAGTAGTGTCGAATAAAACCAGACCTGATCTTCAAAAGTTCAAGGGGGTCCCACCTACTAGCATTATTTAGCCTTATATAATAATAGGCTTTAGCAATACTTTGCAGGCAAAATTTACGTTGGCGTTTTCAATCGTCAACAATGACCCCAATCGTTACAACAACAAGCAAATAAATTTTTGTTTTTTTTGTTTTAGTCAGGAAGGCAATGACGACAAATAGTTGAACCACACAACCTTATGACGAACACAAGCACGCAAATGAGGCAACAAACAACTATGACTCCACACACTAGCACAAGAGCAATTGGGAGAAACATGTGTAAATCAATAGATAGAAACAACTACTCGCCCGACACAACAAGAAAACACCTACAAGATAAAGGACATCATCCACAATCCCAAGACAATGGTCTCAGCGACCAATCACTAGAACCCCTATGGTACGCAAAACCCAACACAAGAAGTTGTTACAACCCAAGCTCCAACAACAAACTTACAACGATCATCACACTCACAATGGGAAGCATAGACTCTCGCCAAGTTTTCATTCACCTCTATCCAATAGGGCGTGCCATGATACCCTCATCAGGGATCATGCCGTCCCTAGGCGATAGGCGTGACAATAACCTTGGCGCAACGTAACCTATCCAAACCAAAACCCACGAAAAAATTCAACGCGTTGGGAGACCAAATTAACTATCAACACAAGACAACTAATCCCAGGCACCCAACCGACTAGTCAACAAGATGCAAGGGAACCCAACGAATAAAACATTCAAACAACACTTTAAATTCCTTGCACAACCATTTCTATTGCAACATACAGTATTCAGTGCACCTTAAAGTAATTATTATCAACAATAGGCTCCTTGTAACTACTTTCCAATCAATGATGATTTTATGGATGGAAATTTATTTTAAAACGTAGAAGCCTTGGTGAATATTACTAATCCTTCATATGCCAACTATAAATGTTTGGCGATATTTTTGTAAAAATATTCAAATTTCTAAGGATTTTGTATAGTTTTTATAAAATTTTGGCAATTTTTAAGGTAAAATAATTTTATCCTATAGAATTTGGGCGAATTATTTTTAAAATAGCGAATCTCATTTTTGGAAAAACCATGGAAAATTAGCCCATGAGCGAAATTTAGCCCCTAAAATCATCCATATTTCCAATGCCAATATCGGACAAGTGCTTTCCTAAGGAGGAATTTGTTGTCCTTTATTCTGAACCAAAATAAAATTCTTGTTTATTAATTATGCCTTTGTCTAATTACTTATTTTCTAACTATAAACATTATCGATAATGTCTTTTAGATAATAGAATGATGAAACGTTGCACATCTGGTAAATTTAAATTTAAATGGTTGAAATTCAGAACTGAATACCTCAATCCTTGTATTAGTTATTACCATGTTATTAAATATTAATTAATCGTTATTATAAGTATGTATTACTTTGCTACCGAATAAAGATTGATAACCCATCAATCCTATCCTCTTTAATTAAAAACAATTAGATTAAAAGATTACCCATAAAATGTTCATGAATTTACTTTTACTTTTAAGGTTCTTGATTCTTTGTAAATTTTGATCGAGGTTATTTTTCTTCACAAGTCTTGTTGTTCAATCATGATATATATATATAGGTTGTTACTATTGGTTCTAACACCAATGAGTATTATAATCATCCATGTTTAAAGAAACTATTAGTAATGATGTCTTTGTCCCATAACCATATTATTGTCCAATACTATGACGTTATGTATCACACGATGTCTAACTATACATTACTATTGATGGAAACAAATTAAACGATGTCTAAGCTCGTTGTGGTATACAATAAATTTCACTGAGATATACAAGGTCAACAACCTATCAATGTGCAAGAGATATCGTTGTTGAATCATTATGGTGAAATCACAGCCATAGTGAATTACGAAACCGTTGTTATATAAAGAATTATAATTTCACAGTTGTACAGTAATAGAAAATCACTATTTCTATTAAGGCTATCCGGCATTTTTGTTGTCCCTTAGATATGATATAGTTGTCTACGCAACACGCATAGGTAAATGTTGTCCATGCATAACGCAAAGGTACTTCTTGTCTAGGTTAAAGTTGTTTATCAATATATAAATAGCAGAATTGATATACAACATTGTTGTAGAAAAACAATCAACTTGGAGACACACCTTGCATGTTAAATCGCTGCCAATACATAGCCATAATGCAACTACAATATCATTGTCATACGAGAATATAATTTCATTGTCGTACCAAAAATGAAATCTATGGCGAACCATGAATATAAAATCCCCATTAAGTAATGTCTAAAAATCACTGTCCTAAAATCACTGTTAAACTCACATACGTAGATCATTCTGAATTTGTTGTCATAGATTACACATTAAAACGCGGTCATGATAATTGCAACCTATAAAATAAAAATGCTACCATTACACATTAATATCTACATCTTTGTCTATGATATCAAAATGCGACCATTACACAAAAAAAACGCAGAGGGTACTAGTTGTTCGCTGTGAGGAATAAATAAAATATGTAGAGGTAATTCTAGGAAGTCGCAGAGATAATATCATCGAAAACGTGGTTAGAGGTAAAAACGCAGAGATGAAATTCGTGGTTGAGTAATGAGCAAGTGGAGCAGTGAATAAATGTGTAACATAGTTTTGGAAAGCACGTTGTCAAAATCACTATGATATAACTTAGATAAACAATTCGTGGTGAAATAAAACACCGATATATAAGGTCAATATCGCAATGATATAAACACGCAGTGAAAAAAAAACGCAAAAATACAAAAATTGTGCTTGAAGCCAAAATCGTGGATCAGAATTTGTGCAATGTGTCCATAAAGTCATGGAGCAGAAATTGTGCCTACTGCCAAATCAATCAAGGATTGGGAACTGTGTAGAGGGCGTTTACGGTCTATAACTAACTGGGTTTATCATCGCTACCAAGCATTTCATTGTTGTGCATTATCAATCAAAATCGTTGAGTTTTAAAAATGAAATTTGCTAAATCCTCACCCTAAAAAAAAATTCACTGAGTTTAACATCAAGTTCGTTGTCAATAAAAGGTAAGGAAAACTCTGTCATGAAGATTCAACTTAGTCATCAGATATAAAATAAAACATTGTCCAATGAAGGGTAAATTAGCAGTCAAAAAGTACAAACCAAGGGTAAGGTCGCAGGGTAAAATTTGCCATTAAAAAGTAATAATTGCAGAGCAAAATCGCAGTGGAATGTATTGAAACGCATTCCATACATAAAAATAAACATGGTCATGAAAATCGCAGAGAATGAAGATGAACAATACACAGAGGTTCCCATTTTCAAGAAGGTGCAAGACAATCACTCAACCAGGAACAACCAATGCAGAGCTAAGAAGGGGTAGATAGTTGAGAAAAACTATCCTTCGCTCATCATCCATGCACATAAAAGAAGGGCATTAGGATCTATAGGTCTATTAACACCAAAGTGAAGACTGTCGATCCAACTCCTGGCTGACTGTTCAGGTGTGGACTGATGATCTAGGGATGAGGATGAAAGATAAAACACAATCTCTTCATAATAATAATTAAAACAAACAGAACAGTCATAGCATTCAAGGATCGGTTGCCAAGGGATTCAATTCATTGCAGTGAGTGTAAAGCTATGATGAAATTAAGTTCTTGATTAAAAATGCTAAGTAAAACAATTTAATTACACAATTAAAAGTACATAAATGAAAGCGCAAGAACCATATTTATCTACCATTCAAATAAACGCAGGTGTACCGTAGCCCAAGGTGACAGCTCTGAGTCGTTGTCCTGCACGCGCTCCATCCAAATCCCGCTTGTCGACCGACGTGGCTTCACCAGTACCTCCCAACCAATTCTAGGGGTACTCTTCTTCCCCCTGAGCCCCCTGAACCGCAAAGGGGCTACGCACTCTAAACCAAAGAACAACTAGCAACCAACTCACCTCGCAAGGTCGAGCTACCACTCATTACCCGAGCTGGGTATCCCAACTCCCATAAAATAAGTCAGTCAAGTCAAAAATTATGCAGCGTAACATTACGCATGAAGAAGAGATCCATACTCATCCTCCTCCATCCTTTATACAGAGTTTCTCAGTGATTTCTTTCCTAAATTCCCATTTAATTTGTTTTTCATTAATTTAATTCAGAAAAAACCTCCCCCATACACATGTCACCCATCCCCTTAGTTGCACCAGAAATTAATTTCAATAATTATTTAATTACTCCTATTTCCCTCACCCACCTAAAATCGCTCCTAGTTGTCCCCATATTCCCTTACACTTTTTAATTACTTACGCCCTTACTAAATTCCTAGTTGAGTTCAATTTAGAAAGTTCTTAAAGGCAAGATTCCTTACTAAGTTAGTGATTCTTTTTTTTCCTTATGTTTCCCTTTTTCTTTATGTTTCCCCTTTTTCCCTTAGTTTCCTAATTATTTTAAGTTTCCTTCTTTTCCCTTTTTATCTAAAACTCAAATAGCAAATGTAGAAAAATTACCTTTTACCCCTTTTTCTTTTTAATTATTAAATTTTAATTAGCATATGTAACAAAACAATCATTTCCCTTTTTTTTTAATTTAATTCCCCAAAGTAATTTGATTTTAATAAATTAATTGAATTTCTTACCCCCTTCTCATCACATGTTTAATGATTATTATTATTATTATTATTATTTTACAACAAGTATCACTTAGACCTAGATTTTATTTTCCTAGGTTGGGCAACATTTTTATTAGGGAGATTGTTTTTAAATCTTTCTTATCACATCATCATTCTAAGGCCATTTGGGTTTACTCACTTATTATTTAACAACACGACTTGCCCTTCAGGACGCACTAGGTGCTCCAAGGGTGCCACTCGCCTCATTTTGTTTCTCTTGTGTGACATGCCCTTCAGGACGCACTACATGCTCCAAGGGTGCCACTCACCTCTTTTTGTTTTTCTTGCGTGACGTGCCCTTTAGGACGCACTATGTTCTCCAAGGGTGCCACTCACCTCTTTCTGTTTTTCTTGCGTGACATGCCCTTCAGGATACACTACGTGCTCCAAGGGTTCCACTCACCTCTTGACTGACTTGGTAGACATCAAAAACCCCTAGAGTCAATACTTCGCCAGGTGATATTGTGGGAGACTAAGGGCCTCTAAGGAGTAAGGCCCCTACCTTATTGCTCACCCCTTAGAATCATCGTGAGCGACTATCACAGTCTGCCCTCACAACATCGTGGGTCTTCTCAAACTAGTTAATTGTTAACCTACAGTTCGATCCATGACATGAGTGCTCGTAGGTTGTGGCAGGGTTGTTGTCCACACCTCTCCCTCAACGTCTCTGGTTGTCGTGTGTGACCCCTCTACTCCACATGTGATTCTGGTCGGCAAGCTATTGTCATACTGCATCATCAACAAATCATGTCAGAAATAAAATCAATCATCATAACATCTAATCAGATGTGCATATGTCATATCAGCAATAATCAAACCCCAATAGTCCACTCCCTAACTCGATCTGGAGTCCAAGGGGTTTCATCGATGCCTCTGCATCCTCGAGGTCCAAAGTCCTACACACTCAGGAGAACCCAACCAATAGAACCTGTCTATGTAAATACACAAAATAACATATAATCACAATATCCATAATGCCTCACAATCGTAATCAAATGACCAAGAGTATAATAATCTGGATCACTTGCAAGCAAGTGTCCTCAAAGAATAAGTTTTCTCAGAGCGCACAAGAGAGGGATGTTACACTAGCCATCGTATGCAAAACATATCTCCCCATAGTCCTCTCTTAATTTCATTTAGGGTTGCAGATGTAATCAACTACATCTTTTAAATAGATGTGTCAACATCATGAAGTCCGTGCAATTGGTACAGAAAATTGGATGCCAATTCGTATTGATATGACTTTAATGCTTCCAAATTGTCATTGTGTAAACAATTTAAGAAGTGATCTATCAATCCGTTTCACAACTCAATGGAAGAATAAAGGAAATGCAGAAGAACTTGAAATGCATCAAATAAACAATCTCTTGTAGTGTACAAAAAATGCATCTAATCTAAAAATATGGTTGTTACTCAATACTTAGTCAATGTTGGTATGTACAGTGCAATACCCTTTCATTTGATAGCTTTTAACATGTGTTATTTCTATCATTTTCTAATATGTGTTCTTCAAATTATTCCTAAGTTATGTTTATGATATTAGGCGATTGGGGAAAAGGAACAATATAGTTTTGAAAATGCATACCTTGTCTTTTATCTCCTTTAACCTCGTTTCCTTTAACTTTGACTTTTCATAGTCGCTATAGCATGTTTTTGAAAAACAAAATAGTAACCAGTCTTTAATGTACTCCTATACATATATTGTAAGGAGTAAGAACTATTCAAAGGAATCCTAGTAATTGTTTTTATGTTAAAATTGATTATGGCTTCCTAGGAAATACCTTTTCCAATCATAGTTTACAATATATGGAACTAAATGAATTAGGAGTAGTAGGAAAAATTGTACGAGAAACATTTGCATCTTTGGTTGAAGATCTATGCAAAATAGATAAGTATTACAAAATTTACATTAAGCAAATCCAAAATTGAATATATGGAAACCATAAACTATAAGTGCATTGCTTTTGGGTTGCATAATTTACATTAAGCCCATCCAAAATTGAATATGTAGAGACCAAAAACTATATCTTCATTGGTTTTTGGAAAAAATAGCATCTCCAAGGGCAATTTTTTAAGCGGGATCATTGTTAATTACAACTCTAAATTAGCACATATGCCTCCTTTCTGTTGGGATTTGGTGACAACGAATTCCTCCAAGGATGGATTTGGATCCTATTATTCTGCGTTGGTTACAACTAAATAGACCAAGTTAGAATATGGATAGGGATTTCATTTAATAATCAGTTTCTTGTAAATGTATATAAATACATGTATTCCCGTAGAGGCAGAGAGAGAGACAGAGTGAGAACTTGCTAGTCTGTTGTAATCTCCATGGTCGGAATAATAAGGCAATTGATGCCTATGCTTGGTGGGCGTAGCCCAACGTTTGGGTGAACCACATGAAATCCCTGTGTTTATAATTTGTGTGTGATTGTTAATTATCATATGTGAATTGTGTCTTCCGCATTGACAATTCTAACTAGTGGTACTAGAGCTATTGATTTGGAGATCCGCGAGACAAGATCTGTGGTGCAAGAAGGTGAATTGAGGAGGTGTCACAGATAGAAATTGAGTAGAAAGTCATCAACACTCCCCAAGCAGTGTTAGAGGCTCATCGACGCACTCACACTTATGAAATTAAAAATTTTGTGTATCACGCGCATCGTATCATACACCATAGAGTGTCGACGCTCCCCCATCCACATTCAAGGAGGGCTAGCACTCCCCCATGAACCCTAAGGGAGTGTTGATATTCAAAGTAGTGCTCCCCCACCCATTGTGAAGGAGAGTCGATCTCCTCAAAGGAAATATTCAGATGGTAACATTCGCATGTTTTTTGTCTTTGGAAAAGTTTAAGGTATGAGCAATTACAATAATCAGAATATTATATTCTATGCATAAAACAAAGGTGGAGGAGTGTATGCATAATATGTTAACAATTGCAAGTCACGTGGGCGTATAAGGTAAAAAGGTTTTTTAATTGAGGTTTATTATATTTTGGATTAACTATAATATTTAAAAGGTGGAGGGTTTTTTAAAAAGGTGAATTTTGTTTTTAAATTAAAGGTGAGGTTGGTAAAAGGATTTTTTAATTAAATATTTTATTAAACCTTGTGGAATTTAAACCATTATTCCTCCACATATTTTTTAAAGGGCCTTGGTTATTATAGGCAGTGGGTATTGGGAGATTTTTTGTGCTAATGGCTAAGATGCAGAGTTCGAAGTTTGAAGTTGAGAAGTTCAGTGGTAAAAGAAACTTTCAGCTCTGGAAGCTCAAGATGCGAGATTTACTGGTGCAACAAGGATTGAAAAAAGCATTGGCAGGCAAGTCAAAGAAACCAACAGCCATGACGAATGAGGAATGGGAAGATCTAGATGAAAAAGCTCTTAGTACCATTTGTTTATGTCTAGCGGATGATTTTCTGTTTAATATCGTAGGAGAGGATACAACATCGGGCTTATGGAGCAAGTTGGAAAGTCTATATATGACGAAGTCCTTGATGACTAGAATCTACTTGAAGAGAGAGTTGTACAGTTTGCGGATGAAAGAAGGTACAAAAGTTGATGACCATTTAAATACCTTCAATACCCTTATAGTTCAATTGACTAGTATGGAAATTAAATTCGAAGATGAAGATAAGGCTATTAAACTATTGTGTTCGTTGCCTGAGTCTTGGGATAATCTAGTCACCTATATTAGCTTTATCTCAACAGATGTTATAGATTATGACTCTGTTGTGGGAGCTTTGTTGGCTAAGGAGATGAGGAGAAAATCTAGTCAAGAAACCTCAACTTCAGAGGTGATGCTAGTCAGAGGTCGAACTAAAGAGTAGAATGAGAGAAGATTTTCTCGATCTAAGTCAAAACACAGAAAGGGTAAAGAAAAATGTTGGTACTATGGCAAAACAGGACATCTCAAGAAAGATTGTTGGAAGAGAAAGGAATCTGAGGAAAACTCTACAAAGGAAGCAAATTTGGTTGTAACAAATTCAGGTATGACTGATCAAGTTTTATATGTTTCTAGTAATTTACAATATCAAGTAGAATGGCAGTTAGATGCTCCTCCAAGGATGGATTTGGATCCTATTATTCTGCGTTGGTTACAACTAAATAGACCAAGTTAGAATATGGATAGGGATTGCATTTAATAATCAGTTTCTTGTAAATGTATATAAATACATGTATTCCCATAGAGGCAGAGAGAGAGAGAGAGAGTGAGAACTTGCTAGTCTGTTGTAATCTCCATGGTCGGAATAATAAGACAATTGATGCCTATGCTTGGTGGACGTAGCCCAACGTTTGGGTGAACCACGTGAAATCCATGTGTTTATAATTTGTGTGTGATTGTTAATTATCATATGTGAATTGTGTCTTCCGCATTGACAATTCTAACAAGTGGTAATAGAGATATTGATTTGGAGATCCGTGAGACAAGATCTGTGGTGCAAGAAGGTGAATTGAGGAGGTGTCACAGATAGAAATTGAGTAGAAAGTCATCAACACTCCCCAAGCAGTGTTAGAGGCTCGTCGACACACTCACACTTATGAAATTAAAAAATTTGTGTATCACGCGCATCGTATCATACACCATAGAGTGTCGACGCTCCCCCATCCACATTCAAGGAGGGCTAGCACTCCCCCATGAACCCTAAGGGAGCTTTGATATTCAAAGTACCGCTCCCCCACCCATTGTGAAGGAGAGTCGATCTCCTCAAAGGAAATATTCGGATGGTAACATTCGCATGTTTTTTTGTCTTTGGAAAAGTTTAAGGTATGAGCAATTACAATAATCAGAATATTATATTCTATGCATAAAACAAAGGTGGAGGAGTGTATGCATAATATGTTAACAATTGCAAGTCACGTGGGCATATAAGGTAAAAAGGTTTTTTAATTGAGGTTTATTATATTTGGGATTAACTATAATATTTAAAAGGTGGAAGGTTTTTTAAAAAGGTGAATTTTGTTTTTAAATTAAAGGTGAGGTTGGTAAAAGGATTTTTTAATTAAATATTTTATTAAACCTAGTGGAATTTAAACCATTATTCCTCCACATATTTTTTAAAGGGCCTTGGTTATTATAAGCAGTGGGTATTGGGAGATTTTTTGTGCTAATGGCTAAGATGCAGAGTTCGAAGTTTGAAGTTGAAAATTTCAGTGGTAAAATAAACTTTCAGCTCTGGAAGCTCAAGATGCAGGATTTACTGGTGCAACAAGGATTGAAAAAAGCATTGGTAGGCAAGTCAGAGAAACCAACAGCCATGACGAATGAGGAATGGGAAGATCTAGATGAAAAATCTCTTAGTACCATTTGTTTATGTCTAGCGGATGAGTTTTTTTTTAATATCATAGGAGAGGATACAACATCGGGCTTATGGAGCAAGTTGGAAAGTCTATATATGACGAAGTCCTTGATGAGTAGAATCTACTTGAAGAGAGAGTTGTACAGTTTGCGGATGAAAGAAGGTACAAAAGTTGATGACCATTTAAATACCTTCAATACCCTTATAGTTCAATTGACTAGTATGGAAATTAAATTCGAAGATGAAGATAAGGCTATTAAACTATTGTGTTCGTTGCCTGAGTCTTGGGATAATCTAGTCACCTCTATTAGCTTTATCTCAACAGATGTTATAGATTATGACTCTGTTGTGGGAGCTTTGTTGGCTGAGGAGATGAGGAGAAAATCTAGTCAAGAAACCTCAACTTCAGAGGTGATGCTAGTCAGAGGTCGAACTAAAGAGCAGAATGAGAGAAGCTTTTCTCGATCTAAGTCAAAACACAGAAAGGGTAAAGAAAAATGTTGGTACTATGGAAAAACAGGACATCTCAAGAAAGATTGTTGGAAGAGAAAGGAATCTGAGGAAAACTCTACAAAGGAAGCAAATTTGGTTGTAACAAATTTAGGTATGACTGATCAAGTTTTATCTATTTCTAGTAATTTACAATATCAAGAAGAATGGCAGTTAGATGCAGGTGCCTCCCACCACATGTGCTCACATAGAAATTGGTTCATTTCTTACCAATCTATTGATGAGGGTGTATCATTTATGGGAAATGGTATTCCCTGTAAAACTGTTGGGATTGGTAGTATTAGAATCAGGATGTTCGATGGTATTGTTAGGGAATTAATGGATGTTAGATATGTACCTGAGCTTAAATCAAATTTGATTTCATTGGGAGTGTTGGATTCTTGTGGATATAAGTATACAAGTCAAGGTGGAGCACTCACATTATCGAAAGGTAGTTTAGTAGTGATGAAGGCAACAAAGGTTGATAACCTTTATAAGCTGGAAGGGAGTACTAAAGTAGCATCTGAAGTTATAGATGTATCTTCGTGTCTATGGCAAAAGCATCAAGGTCATAAGAGCAAGAAGAATTGTAGGTACTCGTAAGCGGTAAATCATTTCCAAAATTAAAATCTTTGTTTCTGAATTCCTGTTTGTTTTATATCTCTACAAGTTATGATGATGGTATAAAGGGATTTTGTGTGTGGGATTGTAACACCCTGTTTCCCCCAGTTTATAAAAAAAAATAACTATACTGGCCAAGTATTGTGGCAAACTTAGAAATGTGAATGTGTGATGTGAATGGACCTTGTGAAAAAGGTTGATGAATGTAAATAATATTATGAATATATATATTGCAGGATTGTTGAGAGGGGGTGTGCTGAAAAAGAGACCACGATGGCTGAAGAAAGGTGGTGGAAGGCACCTAGAATGGTGGCGTTAACTTCCACCGAAACCAATACCGTATTTGGACTTCACTGGACCCGAATTAAATGACTCGCCAGGTTGGTAGGTAAATGGCTCCTCATGAGTAATGAGGGATGGGGGTGAACCACCCATCCATAGAGTCCTCAGACCTAACCACTGCAAGGAAGATCGTGCCTCACGCAACCTCGCCGAAAAGAGAAAAGGCAGGAAGAGTGTGCAATCAGGGGGCAGACGCGAGAAAAAGAGAAAGAGGAGAACTCTCGAAAAATACAGAGTGAGTGATAGTAGAGAAGAAGGAGAGTAACCTTCGTTCTCGGTCATTGGAAAACAAATACGTAGTCTCGCAGCATCATGGTCTCAGCTCGGGGGTGGCTAGTGGTAAATCCGTTGGGAGTTGATGAGCCTACGGTTGGCTGGAAACGAGCACCCCTCTCAGCATTTGCAATCACATCGGGTGTTATTTCTAATAAGTGTTTTACATCTTGCATCTTGAAATTTATATGCTGACATGTATGCTCATAGTCTATGCAGTTTATGAATGGTTTGAGTATAAGACTGTCTGTGTGATGTTTTGATCAGAAATAGTGGTTGCATGCTTTTACTGGAAGGACAATGAATGGCTTATGTTTATAGATATATTTGTATATATATATACACATATTGAATTAATTTGGACTTCAAGTCTGCTTTTGGGAAATCTATGCCCTTATTCATCCCCAGGAATACCCAGAATAGATCTCTCCATAGAGATACCCTTCTTGGAAAGCTTACCAAGAACCTGCAAAAGGATTTGAAGGCACAAGTATTAGTAACCCTGTACGAGGAAGAATGATCCTCTTGAAATCCCAAAATGGAAGCGTAGGGATAAGTATCGATCGATGGACGAGATCCTATCAGAAGATCTGCGTTCATTCACGACCGTTAGATTGGAGGAAGAAACGAGGGCGTTAAATGCCTTAACCCTTTTCCTTTATCTTTGTGAGTAGCGAAGAAATCAGGATCGTAGATCCCTAAGGTTCGTGGGAGTATCTGGACCATTGGTTTTTCCACGTCCCAGGAGCAGCGGGAGAGTGCACAGCGTGGGACAGATTTAAACCGTCAGATCTTAGTTAGAAAACCCGATAGCCGTTGGATCTGACAGGAGATGCATGAGGGTTAAGCCCTCATGAACAGAGGTGAAAGTCCCAAAATAAATATGAGCCGTCCATCTGAGAGGAGGACACGTGTCGTGAGATCACCCATCTCGGGATTTTGAAAGTCCTGATGACGAGAGGTCGGGAAATTTCACAATGAAAGTCCTGAAATAGATCTAAGCTGTCCATCCGGGAGGAGGACACATGTCACGAGATCACCCATCTTGGGATTTCGGAGGTCTCGTTGACAAGAGATCGGGACACTCCATGGTGGAAGTCCCGAAATAGATCTGGACCATCCAATTAAGGGAGGATACGTGTCGCGAGATCACCCATCTCGGGATTTTGGAGGTCTTGATGACAAGAGATTGGGACACTCCATGGTGGAAGTCCCGAAATAGATCTGGACCATCCGATTAAGGGAGGATACGTGTCGCAAGATCACCCATCTCGGGATTTTGGTCTTCAGGATTTTGGAGGTCTCGTTGACAAGAGATCGGGACACTCCATGGTGGAAGTCCCGGAATAGATCTGGATCATCCGATTAAGGGAGGCCATGTGTCGCGAGATCACCCATCTCGGGATTTCAGACTTCGGGATTTCAAAGGTCTCGTTGACAAGAGATCAGGACACTCCATGGTGGAAGTCCCGAAATAGATCTATACCATCTGATTAAGGGAGGCTACGTGTCATGAGATAACCCATTTCGAGGATTAGGACATCGGGAAACAAAAGAGGAAGGTGAGCATTTTGACTTCGCACCTGGCGAAGTCCCGAAATGATCTATACTGTCCATCTGTGGAGGAAACGTGGTGGATATCGAGAGTCCATCAGTATTTCGGATACTGTGGATTTGAATTGACAGAGGATTTGTGTCACTCGGGGTCGCAAGTCATGAAATCGCGAAACGTCGAGGACCATCCATCTGAGGGAGGACACGTGGTAGCAATCTAGGATTTCGGGGAAAATCCCGAAAGGAAGAGTCCATCGGGATTTCGAAAATCGAGCTCTCGTATTGATGAATCCTGAAAGAGGTAGGACGGAGGTCTTATGAGGAGTGGTCACCTAGATCAGGGCATAGCCAGGAGGGCTAATGTGACAAAGTCCATTTCGGGAATTTGGGAGTCTCGTTGACAAGAGGTCAGGTTCTCATATTGATAAGTCCCGAAGGGAATAAGACTGTGGTTTTATGAGAAGTGGTCATATGGACTAAGGCATAGCCTAGGGGGATAATTGTTGATCGAAGCCTCTTCGGCATTTCGGCATTTCAGGGTTTGCAGAGTCGAAAGACTCGACTCACTTATACCGTTGAGTCGCGAAATGCGAAAAGGCGCCTAGTTGTTTGGCCTGTGATCATGATCAACGATCACACGGAGGTGGGAAAAAGGGAAGAGCTAGCCTGTGCTAAGCCCCGTAGGATTTTGGGGATTCTATCCCTCAAGAAAAGGCGAAAATTTTATTATGACGTAGCGAGTGTGTCACAAATTGGTATCAGAGCATGGTTGCAACACTTGGCCTGCTTGGGCTCAAGTACGAGCCGCATAAGAAGATATTATTATCTACATTTTCTCTTTAAGGGGAAGGATTGCAGAATGAAACTGTAATCTGGGAATTTCTATAACCCCTCTGATTAAAATGGTAACTAATCTTATAGGAGTAGGGATGCACTGATCGCGAATGACAGAGGTGGAATAAATTGTTCTATGAAGCTGGACGAGCCAGACAAGGGACATGAACTACGTTGTCCTATTTTAGTGTTACAATGGCTACCTACTAAAGTAGGTAGAGTCTCTTGCAATTGAGATGGCTGGTTAGATAAGGATTAAGACCCAAATGAATAACTCCTTCATGATTGGGAAATCTAGTAGGGACTGGTAAGATCCTTAGAAAGTTATGATCATT
Organism: Picea engelmannii; assembly: GCA_009831015.1. NCBI lineage: Eukaryota > Viridiplantae > Streptophyta > Pinopsida > Pinales > Pinaceae > Picea > Picea engelmannii. The sequence goes on along the minus strand of ML789507.1, from coordinate 403,003 downwards.
GTATTATTAAGAGACTAAACCCTGAGCATATAATTCCTCATGAGTGAGAGGACTAGTGAAATATGTAGGGTCAGATTTACCTAACCTATAATGGTTAGAATCGATAGTGAGGATAACCTGTTTGAGGAGTCCTTTGGGACTGTTGCTAATTCCCCAAAAAGTGACCCTTGTTGGTCGTTTCCATAAGGAGAGGGTAACACCTTATGAGTCATGACTATGAGACTAGTTTGGTAAGAAACATAAAAAGCTCAGAAGAGATAGTGGGAGAAATCCTTCAAAAACGAATTTTGAAGATTGGATGGGATCGAGAGTCAAGATCCATTTAGAAAGAGTCAAAAATTTGAGTCCTTCGATCTCGGAGAAGTAGCGCACTAGTTAGTTGCCAGGAGGTACCGGAATTTCACAAAATCAAAAGGGCTTGGAAGAAGCATTAAGAAATTCATGAAAGGATCATAGTGGTTGATCAAGGAGCGAAATTGGACCATTGATCGTCCAAAGAGAATTTCTCAATTCTGGGGATTGAAGGAGTTGAGGTTCTTCACAATAGAAGTCTCGAAGTTGTAAAACGCGAAATCGTGACATAATCACAACCATTGGTTGGAAAGCCGAGACTTGATCAGAACCGTTGATTTCCAAAGAGATCTGGACCATGGGATCAAGATTGTCAGACCTGAATGGATCAAAAGTTTGGGGAAACGGTGGAGAGTTGTCCACGGATTCACCAAAATATGGGATCCTGACCCGTGTCTGAGAATTGACTCCAGGTTCCGAGAAAAGGGTCATGCGGATGAAAGAGATGAAAAAAAAACCTTAGTTTCGGGTTTTCAGATTTTGGGAATCTAGGAAACAGAGATTTCTTGAACCAGGAATTCTGGAATTGCGAAATGTGAAGCGCCTATTAATTCAGATCGTGGTCACCGTCGGAGTTCGCGTGAGGAGAGGACGTAAGCTAGTATGATGAATAGTGCATGAGTTTAATGCACTGAGGAGCTTCATATTAAGAAGCCTGATACTCATACCAGTAAGGTATGAATTATATAGAACATGCAAGTAATGCACATATATGATGTAAGAGTATAAGTATACTAGAGGCCCAATATCATGGCCCTGATGAGTGAAACGTGAGGCAAGAATTACACTTGCCAAAATTGAATGAATACCATGGATGCATGGTTGACTCCATTTTGAAGAGTCGCGAAGTTCCGTCTTGAATGATAGCTTAAGGGGAATGTACTCCATTCCCCCAGGAAAAGCTAGTACAATTAAATGAAAGAGTAAATGAGTGAGGATACTCTGATGTCATGATAAGAGGCAAATGTTTATGCCTTTGAAGATCACATGAGAAGGACTGTGAACAATCCTGAGATGACTGATTTAAAAAAAAAAAAATGGAAATGTATGTAGGCTATGAAATATACCTACGATGGCTACATCCAGGCTTAGGATTATGAAAGTGGTTAAGTACACCATAGATGTAAGTTAACAAATATGCATGTTTATATTCCTTAAGGGGAATATTTGGTAGACCACCAAAAAGGCTAACTCAAGGTTGAGGCCATCACAAATGGTGATGGATCTGCAACAAGGAAGTTGCATGCTGAAGAAGTTCCCAGTGGAGGAACTGTATAAGGTCTCTGTCAGAAGAACAGAGTCACAACCCTGATAATTGTTGAAGTTTGGATAATGGGCTGCAAGGCCTGTCCATGTATAAGAATCCTAGATTACATTTTTAAAGTATCATGTAATGAATAGAAGACTAACAACAAAATATTGACCAATTTTGGTAACCGAATGGTAGTGTGTAGGATGCACATGTTCATGATTCATTATGAGTAAAGAGTTTCTACTGAAGCATGTTGAAGTATCCTAAGAGTTAGGATGAGCCTAACCCAGGGCGACTTAGAAAAAGAGCAGTTGTGGAAACCAGTATGGTTGGTAAGAGGCAAGTAAACCCCCTGAGTATGATTGAATGACTAAATGGGTATGTTTAACTAGTACAGCTTGGTTGAAGCTGTGATTAAGGAGAGGCAGTGAGACCTTAGAGATAAATTGACTAGGATGAAAAGCCCCAGGCGATGTAGAAAGAATAGGAAGAAGGGGAGAGCCCTCAATTCTTCCCTTGCTATGCATTACGTTTCTATGGGATGAGAAAGCTAGTACATTGATGAACGAAAATGCTTTGACACCATAATAATGATTGTTGTAATGTTTTGAAAACGATTGAGAACTGTTGTGTTACACTCATGAAAAACATTAAGGATAATGTGATGAAGTGCATACAGATATGCTAGACATGCCTGAAAATGTTTTTATTAATTAAACGCTATGATATTTGCATTTCAATTTACATGATGATTAATGTGCCTATGGTGTATGTCATGTGTAGAAAGGAATAATATTGGAACTGTTGAGAAAGACAGTTGCCAATAATGAACAACCTCAAGCAGAGGGTGACCATGGAAAGGTTGTGGTCGAAAGGTTGTTGACGGGACTGTGAAAATCCCGCTAAAACACTACTGATAAGGTAGAGAACAGAGAGAGGGTGCTAGCAGTCAAGAGCCGGTATAAAGATATTCGTGACTGTGTGGCATAGGGTATGAAGGGATTTGGTAAGAACCCCTTCCGAAATATTTTATTATTGCATAAAACTGAAAGGGAAATTGTATGCCTTGGATACCCAAGTAGGGTATGATTCAGGAAGGAGAACTTGAATAATGGAGGTATGAACCTCTGGTAGTAAACACTGGTTGTAACCCTCGGAAGAATTCATGAACTGATATGTCATGAACACATGGACCAATCAAGGAATGATTGGAAACAAAAGTGCTCATAGATAGAACGTTGCATGGAATTACTTCCAGGAAATGCATATTTGCATAAAGGACAGGCAAGGTATTTCTCATTAAGGAAAGAGGACCTTCCAACATTTCTACCCACGTAGTATAGGTGTTAGAGAAAACCAAATTTGGGTGGCCATGAGTGTTGGCACCCTAGTTATTAATGAAGGCATAATGTGTGGGCGCATTCATGCGAAACTTTTAAGTTTAATATGTACTAAATTGGGGTCGTGATCGGCCTATAGCAGGAAGCGTGGTCCTGTTGTAAGAATGAATGAAAACGAATAAACCATATGAGGAAAAGGTCGGTTAAATTCTAACACCCCATGGCCAAGAACCGGTCATAAAGTGTGATGAACTTGAAATCAATGCAAGAATGCATTGGGTATGAATGTGGCCATGCATAGTGGCACATTTGTTAAAACCCTTTGAAATGTTGAATTATGTTTGGATATATATATGTGTGTGTATGTGTGTGTGTGTGTGTACATGGAAAACCTAACAATTTGTTTGGCTAATTGAAGAATGAATTGCAGGAAGCAGGGGGGGCTCATGGATGTGGCAGTAAGGTAAGCCCATAGGAAAGACCAGTTGTCTGCTGAGCCAAACTGCAAGGAATGTTGTTTCCTTTTGAGAAAGTGAATTTGATTGTTAGTATGCACAATCCTGAAATTGTTGTGACAATGTTGTAAAGGTGCAATAAAATGTATGTACATGAGAACTAACAATTTGATTAGCTGAGGAATGAATGCAAGAAGAAGGAGTCTTGGATATGGCAATGTTGTAAGCCCATAAGGAAGACCGATTTCCTGCTGAGCTAAAATGTTATGGGAAGGAAATTCCCATAATTATGAATCTAGTTCCTGAGCGGGACAAATATGAAAACAAATCATGAGACTTGATAAATCTGTGGGTGACAGGTTTGCAATAAAATTTTGAAAGTTAGAATTTATGATGACGTCTCACAAAATCTTGTGTACCTGTGATACAGGTGAAAAGAAAAGATTTGTCCTGAAAGGAATAGATGAAGGTTGTCAGAGATGAAGATGATGAACGTGGCTACTGCTGAGCCATGAAAACCCCGTGATAAGCCATGATCGCCTAAAAAATGTTGTGTTGAGGTAACACAAGCCGGAGGGACGTCTTAGCAGAGCAAGTCTGAGGGACGCCTCGACTGTAAGACTCAATAGGATCTCTAAGATTCCTATGCGAGAAAACCTCGGCAGGGCAAGATGGATCGCCCGAGGGACTGTATAACAGTGAAGGGGATTCCTGAGCCTGGGCCTCAAGGGAAAGTGACCGCAAGGAAGAGGAGACCTTAATAATTTCCTGTAAATTATTGGGATCATGGACATAGTGAGTAGTTTCCTGTGCGAGAAAACCTTGGAAAGGAAGATGAAATCATGATAGCTCTTATGAGCTATTGAATTGGAATCATGCATCCAATGGGTACATCAAGGAGGACGATGAACATGGATAACAAAACTACCATGTGGATACAGATCCATAAACTGCACAGATAAGTATTGTGCTCAGATTATGAAATTTTCCTTTTGAATTATGAGCAACAATAAGATGTTTTTGCACAAAATTGTGATTAATGTGCTTGTTGTCCAAAAAATTATGGAAGGCAAGTGACGAAGACTGAGATCCTGAAAAAGGACCTGACCAAGGATGAAGGTCAAGCCATCTGAAGTGGTTGAATGAGAAATGCATGACAGGTGTTTGAGAAAGAACACCGAGGATGATGTTCCTTTAAGGGGGAGGGAATTGTAACACCTTGTTTCCCCCAGTCTGTAAAAAAAAATAACTATATTGGCCAAGTATTGTGGAAAACTCAGAAATGTGAATGTGTGATGTGAATGGACCTTGTGAAATAAGTCGATGAATGTAAATAATATTATGAATATATATATTGCAGGACTGTTGAGAGGGGGTGTGCTGAAAAAGAGACCACGATGGCTGAAGAAAGGTGGTGGAAGTCACATGGAATGGTGGCATTAACTTCCACTGAAACCAATACCGTATTTGGACTTCACTGGCTCGAAGAACCAAGAGCGACTCGTTGGCCCCGAATTAAATGACTCTCCAGTTTGGTAGGTAAATGGCTCCTCATGAGTAATGAGGTATGGGGGTGAACCGCCCATCCATAGAGTCCTCAGACCTGACCACCGCGAGGAAGATCGTGCCACATGCAACCTCGCTGAAAAGATAAAAGGAAGGAAGAGTGTGCGATCAAGGGTCAGACCCAAGAAAAAGAGAAAGAGGAGAACTCTTGAAAAATATAGAGTGAGTGATAGCAGAGAAGAAGGAGAGTAACCTTCATTCTTGGTCACTGGCAAACAGAGACGCAGTCTCGCAGCATCGTGGTCTTAGCTGGGGGGTGGCTAGTGGTAATCCATTGGGAGTCACTGAGCCTACGGTTGGGTGGAAACGAGCACCCCTCTCAGCAGTTGCAATCACATTGGGTGTTATTTCTAATAAGTGTTTTACATCTTGCATCTTGAAATTTATATGTTGGCATGTATGCTCATAGTCTGTGCAGTTTATGAATGGTTTGAGTGTAAGACTGTCTATGTGTTGTTTTGATCAGAAATGGTGGTTGCATGATTTTATTGGAAGGAGGACAAATGGCTTATGTTTATAGATAGATTTGTGTATATATATATATATATATATATATATATATATACGCATATTGAATTAATTTGGACTTCAAGTCTTCTTTTGGGAAATCTATTCCCTTATTCGTCCCCAGGAATTCCCAGAATAAATCTCTCCAGAGAGATACCCTTCTTGGAAATCTTACCAAGAACCTGCAAAAGGATTTGAAGGCACAAGTCTTAGTAACCCTATCCGAGGAAGAATGATCCTCTTGAAATCTCGAAATGGCAGCGTAGGGATAAGTATCAATCGAAGGACGAGATCCTGTCGGAAGATCTGCAGTCATTCACGACCGTTAGATTGGAGGAAGAAACAAGGGCATTAAATGCCTTAACCCTTTTCCTTTATCTTTGTGAGTAGCGAAGAAATTGGGACCGTAGATCCCCAAGGTTCGTGGGAGTATCTGGACCGTTGGTTTTTCCACTTCCCAGAAGCAGCAAGAGAGTGCATAGCGCGGGACAGATTTGAACTGTCAGATCTTAGTTAGAAAATCCGACAGTCGTTGGATCTGTCAGGAGATGCATGAGGGTTAAGCCCTCGTGAACTACGGCGAAAGTCCTGAAATAGATCTGAGCCGTCCATCCGGGAGGAGGAAACGTGTGACAAGATCACCCATCTCGGGATTTCGGAAGTCTTGATGACGAGAGGTCAGGAAACTTCACAATGAAAGTCCCGAAATAGATTTGAGTTGTCCATCCGGGAGGAGGACACGTGTCGCGATATCACCCATCTCGGGATTTTAGACTTCAGGATTTCGGAGGTCTCGTTGACAAGAGATCGGGACACTCCATGGTGGAAGTCCTGAAATAGATCTGGACCATCCGATTAAGGGAGGATATGTGTCGCGAGATCATCCATCTCAGGATTTCGGAGGTCTCGTTGACAAGAGATCGGGACACTCCATGGTGGAAGTCCCGAAATAGATCTGTACCGTCCAATTAAGGGAGGATATGTGTCGCGATATTACCCATCTCGGGATTTCGGACTTCGGGATTTCGGAGGTCTCATTGATAAGAGATCGAGACACTCCATGATGGAAGTCCTGGAATAGATCTGGACCGTTCGATTAAGAGAGGCCACGTGTCGCGAGATCACCCATCTCGGGATTTCAGACTTCAGGATTTCAGAGGTCTCATTGACAAGAGATCGGGACACTCCATGGTGGAAGTCCCGAAATAGATCTAGACCATCTGATTAAGGGAGGCCACGTGTCACGAGATCACCCATTTCGGGGATTTGGACATCAGGAAACAAAAGAGGAAGGTGAGCATTTTGACTTTGCACCTGGCGAAGTCCCGAAATGTTATGTACCGTCCATCCGTGGAGGACACGTGGCGGAGATCGAGAGTCCATCGGTATTTCGGATACAGGGGATTTGAATTGACAGACGATTTGTGTCACTAGGGGTCGCAAGTCACGAAATCACGAAATGATGAGGATCGTCCATCTGAGGGAGGACACGTGGCAGCAATCTAGGATTTCGGGGAAAATCCCGAAAGGAAGAGTCCATCGGGATTTCGAAAATTGGGCTCTCGTATTGATGAATCCCGAAAGAAATAGGACGAAGGTCTTATGGGGAGTGGTCACCTGGATCAGGGCATAGCCAGGAGGGCTAATGTGACAAAGGCCATTTCGGGAAATTGGGAATTCGGGAGTCTCGTTGACAAGAGGTCGGGTTCTCATATTGATAAGTCCCGAAGGGAATAAGACTATGGTCTTATGAGAAGTGGTCATATGGACCAAGGCATAGCCCAAGGGGCTAATTGTTGATCAAATCCTCTTTGGCATTTCGGCATTTCAGGGTTTGCAGAGTCGAAAGACTCGAATCGCTTATACCGCTGAGTCGAAAAATGCGAAAAGGGGCCTAGTTGTTTGGCCTGTGATCATGATCAACGATCACACGGAGGTGGGAAAAAGGGAAGAGCTAGACTGTGCTAAGCACCGTAGGATTTTGGGGATTCTGTCCCTCGAGAAAAGGAAAAAATTTTATTATGTCGTAGCGAGTGTGTGAAAAATTGGTATCAGAGTATGGTTGCAACACTTGGCCTGCTTGGGCTCAGGTACGAGCCGCGTAAGAAGATATTATTATCTACATTTTCTCTTTAAGGAGAAGGATTGCAGAATGAAACTGTAATCTGGGAATTTCTATAACCCCTCTGATTAAAATGGTAACTACTCTTATAGGAGTAGGGATGCACTGATCATTATCACTGATAAGATCTGAGTGCGAATGACAGAGGTGGAATAAATTGTGCTATGAAGCTGGAAGATCCAGACAAGGGACATGAACTGCGTTATCCTATTTTAGTGTTACGATGGCTACCTACTAAAGTAGGTAGAGTCTCTTGCAATTGAGATGGTTGGTTAGATAAGGATTAAGACCCAAATAAAGAACTCCTTCATGATTGGGAAATCTAGTAGGGACTGGTAAGATCCTTAGAAAGTTATGATCACTGTATTATTAAGAGACTAAACCCTGAGCATATAATTCCTCATGAGTGAGAGGACTGGTGAAATATGTAGGGTCAGATTTACCTAACCTATAATGGTTAGAATCGATAGTGATGATAACCTGTTTGAGGAGTCCTTTGGGACTGTTTCTAATTCCCAAAAAAGTGACCCTTGTTGGTCATTTCCATAAGGATAGGGTAACATCGTATGAGTCATGACTATGAGACTAGTCCGGTAAGAAACCTAAAAAGCTCAGAAGAGATAGCAGGAGAAATCCTTCAGAAAAGAATTTTGAAGATTGGATGGGATCGAGAGTCAAGATCCATTCAGAAATAACCAAAATGATTCGAGTCATTCGATCTCGAAGAAGTAGCGCACTGGTTAGTTGCGAGGAGGTACCGGAATTTCACAAAATCGAAAGGGCTTGGAAGAAGCATTAAGAAATTCACGAAAGGATCATAGCGGTTGATCAAGGAGTGAAATTGGACCATTGATCGTCCAGAGAGAATTTCACAATTCCGGGGATCGAAGGAGTTGAGGTTCTTCACAATAGAAGTCCCGAAGTCGCGAAACACGAAATCACGACATAATCACAACCATTGGTTGGAAAGCCGAGACTTGATCAGGACCGTTGATTTCCAGAGAGATCTGGACCATGGGATCCAGATTGTTGGGCCCGCATGGATCAAAAGTTTGGGGAAATGGTGGAGAGTTGTCCATGAATTCATCGAAATACGGGATCCCGACCCATGTCTGAGAATTGAGCCCAGGTTCAGAGAAAAGGGTCATGCAGATGAAAGAGCCAAAAAAAAAACCTTAGTTTCGGGTTTTCAGATTTTGGGAATCTAGGAAACAGAGATTTCTTGCAACAGGAATTTTGGAATCGCGAAATGCGAAGCGCCTTTTAATTTGGATCATGGTCACCGCCGGTGATCGCGTGAGGTGAGGACGTAAGCTAGTATGATGAATAGTGCATGAGTTTAATGCACTGAGGAGCTTCATATTAAGAAGCTTGATACTCATACCAGTAAGGTATGAATGATATAGAATGTGCAAGTAATGCACATGTATGATGTAAGAGTATAAGTATACTAGAGGCCCAATATGATGGCACTGATGAGTGAAATGTGAGTCGAGAATTACACTTGCCAAAATTGAATGAATACCATGGATACATGGTTGACTCCATTCTGAAGAGTCGCGAAGGTTCTGTCTTGAATGATAGATTAAGGGGAATGTACTCCATTCCCCCAGGAAAATCCAGTACAATTAAATGAAAGAGTAAACGAGTGAGGATAATCTGATGTCATGATAAGAGGCAAATGTTTATGCCTTTGAAGATCACATGAGAAGGACTGCGAACAATCCTGAGATGACT
>ML789507.1:368057-391941 GCA_009831015.1 Picea engelmannii | reverse complement strand
CCCCATGGCCAAGAACCAGTCATAAAGTGTGACGAACTTGAAATCAATGCAAGAATGCATTGGGTATGAATGTGGCCATGGATAGTGGCACATTTGTTAAAACCCTTTGAAATGTTGAATTACGTTTGGAAATATATATATATGTGTGTGTGTGTGTGTGGAAAACCTAACAATTTGTTTGGCTGATTGAAGAATGAATTGCAGGAAGCAGGGGGGGCTCATGGATGTGGCAGTAAGGTAAGCCCATAGGAAAGACCGATTGCCTGTTGAGCCAAACTGCAAGGAATGTTATTTCCTTTTGAGAAAGTGAATTTGATTGTTAGTATGCACAATCCTGAAATTGTTGTGACAATGTTGTAAAGGTGCAATAAAATGTATGTACATGAGAACTAACAATTTGATTAGCTGAGGAATGAATGTAGGAAGAAGGAGTCTTGGATATGGCAATGTTGTAAGCCCATAAGGAAGATCGATTTCCTGTTGAGATAAAATTTTATGGGAAGGAAAGTCCCATAATTATGAATCCGGTTCCTGAGTGAGACAAATATGAAAACAAATTGTGAGACTTGATAAATCTGTGGGTGACAGGTTTGCAATAAAATTTTGAAAGTTAGAATTTATGATGACGTCTCACGAAATCTTGTGTACTCGTGATACAGGTGAGAAGAAAAGATTTGTCCTGAAAGGAACAGATGAAGGTTGTCAAAGCTAAAGATGATGAACGTGGCTACTGTTGAGCCATGAAAACCCCGTGATAAGCCATGATCGCCTGAAAATTATTGTGTTGAGGTAACACAAGCTGAAGGGACGCCTCGACAGAGCAAGTCTGAGGGACGCCTCTACTAGAAGACTTAATAGGATCTCTAAGATTCTTGTGAGAGAAAACCTCAGCAGGGCAAGATGGATCGCCTGAGGGACTGTATAAGAGTGAAGGGGATGCCTAAGCCTGGGCCTGGAGGGAGAGTGACCGCAAGGAAGAGGAGACCTTAATAATTTCCTGTAAATTATTGGGATCATGCACTTAGTGGGTAGTTTCTCGTGCGGGAAAACCTTGGAAAAGAATATGAAATCATGATAGCTCTTGTGAGCTATTGAATTGGAATCATGCATCCAATGGGTACGTCAAGGAGGACGATTAGCATGGATAACAAAACTACCATGTGGATACAGATCCATAAACTGCACAGATAAGTATTGTGCTCAGATTATGAAATTTTCCTTTTGAATTATGAGCAACAATAAGATGTTTTTGCACAAAATTATGATTAATGTGCTTGTTGTCCAAAAAATTATGGAAGGCAGGTGACGAAGACTGAGATCCTGAAAAAAGGACTGGACCGAGGATGAAGGTCAAGCCTTCTGAAGTGGTCGAATGAGAAAGGCATGACAGGTGTTTGAGAAAGAACACTGAGGACGGTGTTCCTTTAAGGGGGAGGGAATTGTAACACCCTGTTTCCCCCAGTCTATAAAAAAAAATAACTATAATGGCCAAGTATTGTGGAAAACTCAGAAATGTGAATGTGTGATGTGAATGGACCTTGTGAAAAAGGTCAGTGAATGTAAATAATATTATGAATATATATATTGCAGGACTGTTGAGAGGGGGTGTGTTGAAAAAGAGACCATGATGGTTGAAGAAAGGTGGTGGAAGGCACCTGGAATGGTGGCATTAACTTCCACTGAAATCAATATCGTATTTGGACTTCACTGGCCCGAAGAACCAAGAGCGACTCGTTGGCCTCGAATTAAATGACTCGCCAGGTTGGTAGGTAAATGGATCCTCATGAGTAATGAGGGATGGGGGTGAACCGCCCATCCGTAGAGTCCTCAGACCTAACCACCATGAGGAAGATCGTGCCACATGCAACCTTGTCGAAAAGAGAAAAGGCAAGAAGAGTGTGTGATCAAGGGGCAGACACAAGAAAAAGAGAAAGAGGAGAACTCTGGAAAAATACAGAGTGAGTGATAGTAGAGAAGAAGGAGAGTAACCTTCGTTCTTAGTCACTGGAAAACAGAGATGCAGTCTCACAGCATCGTGGTCTCAGCTCGAGGGTGGCTAGTGGTAAATCTGTTGGGAGTCGTTGAGCCTACGATTGGGTGGAAACGAGCATCCCTCTCAGCAGTTGCAATCACATCGGGTGTTATTTCTGATAAGTGTTTTACATATTTCATTTTGAAATTTATATGTCGACATGTATGCTCATAGTCTGTGCAGTTTATGAATGGTTTGAGTATAAGACTGTTTGTGTGGTGTTTTGATCAGAAATGGTGGTTGCATGATTTTATTGGAAGGACCACGAATGGCTTATGTTTATATATATATACGCATATTGAATTAATTTGGACTTCAAGTCTGCTTTTGGGAAATCTATGCCCTTATTCGTCCCCAGGAATACCTGGAATAGATCTATCCACAGAGATACCCTTCTTGGAAAGCTTACCAAGAACCTGGAAAAGGATTTGAAGGCGCAAGTCTTAGTAACCCTGTAGGAGGAAGAATGATCCTCTTGAAATCTCGAAATGGCAGCGTAGGGATAAGTATCGATCGACGTACGAGATCCTGTCAGAAGATCTGCGGTCATTCACGACGGTTAGATTGGAGGAAGAAACAAGGGCGTTAAATGCCTTAACCCTTTTCCTTTATCTTTGTGAGTAGTGAAGAAATCGGGACCGTAGATCCCCAAGGTCCGTGGGAGTATATGGACCGTTGGTTTTTCCACATCCCAGGAGCAGCGGGAGAGTGCACAGCACGGGACAGATCTGAACCGTCAGATCTTAGTTAGAAAACCCGACAGTCGTTGGATCTGTCAGGAGATGCATGAGGGTTAAGCCCTCGTGAACAGAGGCAAAAGTCTCGAAATAGATCTGAGTCGTCCATTCGGGAGGAGGACACATGTCATGAGATCACCCATCTCGGGATTTCGGAAGTCCTGATGACGAGAGGTTGGGAAAATTCACAATGAAAGTACCGAAATAGATCTGAGTCGTCCATCCAGGAGGAGGACACGTGTCGCGAGATCACCCATCTCAGGATTTCAGACTTCGGGATTTCGAAGGTCTCATTGACAAGAGATCGGGACACTCCATGGTGGAAGTCCCGAAATAGATTTGGACCATCCAATTAACAGAGGATATGTGTCGCGAGATCACCCATCTCGGGATTTCGGAGGTCTCGTTGACAAGAGATCGGGACACTCCATGGTGGAAGTTCCGAAATAGATCTGTATCGTCCGATTAAGGGAGGATACGTGTTGCAATATCACCCATCTCGGGATTTCAGACTTCGGGATTTTGGAGGTCTCGCTGACAAGAGATCGGGACACTCCATGGTGGAAGTCCCGGAATAGATCTGGACTGTCCGATTAAGGGAGGCCACGTGTCGCAAGATCACCCATCTCGAGATTTCGGACTTCAGGATTTCGGAGGTCTCGTTGACAAGAGATCGAGACACTCCATGGTGGAAGTCTCGAAATAGATCTGGACCGTCCGATTAAGGGAGGCCATGTGTCGTGAGATCACCCATTTCAGGGATTCAGACATTGGGAAACAAAAGAGGAAGGTGAGCATTTTGACTTCGCACCTGGAAAAGTCCCAAAACAATCTGGACCGTCCATCCGTGGAGGACACGTGGCGGAGATCGAGATTCCATCGGTATTTCGGATACTAGGGATTCGAATTGACAGAGGATTTGTGTCACTAGGGGTCGCAAGTCGCAAAATCACGAAACGACGAGGATCATCCATCTGAGGGAGGACACGTGGCAGCAATCTAGGATTTCGGGGAAAATCCCGAAAGGAAGAGTCCATTGGGATTTTGGAAATCAGGCTCTCGTATTGATGAATCCCGAAAGAGATAGGATGGAGGTCTTATGAGAAGTGGTCACCTGGATCAAGGCATAGCCAGGAGGGCTAATTTGACAAAGTCCATTTCAGGAAATCGGAAATTGTGAATTCGGGAGTCCCGTTGACAAGAGGTCGGGTTCTCGTATTGATAAGTCCCGAAGGGAATAAGACTGCGGTCTTATGAGAAGTGGTCATATGGACCAAGGCATAGCCCAGGGGGCTAATTGCTGATCGAAGCCTCTTCGGCATTTCGGCATTTCAGGGTTTGCAAAGTCGAAAGACTTGACTCGCTTATACCGCTGAGTCGCGAAATGCGAAAAGGCGCCTAGTTGTTTGGCCTGTGATCATGATCAACGATCACACAAAGGTGGGAAAAAGGGAAGAGCTAGCCTGTGCTAAGCCCCGTAGGATTTCGGGGATTTTGTCCCTCGAGATAAGGTGAAAATTTATTATGTCGTAGCGGGTGTGTGACAGGGATCCTACTTCTCACAAGGTCTTCATTGACATAGATATAGTATGTATGGAACAACCAAAAGGGTTGATTCAAGATCACAGCGGTAAATTTGTTTGCATGCTAGATAATTCATTGTATGGCATATTGGTACCCAGAAAAATATACAAGAGGTTTGAATCCTTCATAGTGAGTCAGAATTTTTCAAAGGGTAGGAATGACTATACAATTTATAGTACATGCACAGTCTTGATGTTATTTGTTGATGATATGCTCGATGCTAGCCGAAGCATGGATAAAATCAGTAAGAAAATGACTCAGGTAGACAAGATAATTTAGATGAGGGATCAAGGAGCAGCAAAACAAATTATGGGCATAAAAGTATACCGAGATGGTAATGGTAAGATGTGGTTCGAGTTCAATATGAACATTATAAAACCAATTTTTATCCCTCTTGCTTTCCATTATAAGTTTTCTTCAAGTATAGTTCATGTCTATAAAGAAGAAAAGGTTATGTCTCGTGTAAGTTCAGTAGGAGGTCTGTTGTATGTGATGAAATGGTTAAGACCAGATGTTTCACATGCTAATGATGTTGTCAGATACGTGACAGATTCAGGTGTTGCAGTGAAATGGGTTCTTCAGCATTTGAGAAGCACAAATGTCACCTATAATGGTTACACTGAGATGGTCTATGATAATTGTAATATATATTGTAATACAGGTGTTTTGGATAGGAGGAGATCTATCACTAAATATGTCTCACAATACAGTTGTGGAAGACATGTTGGAGGTGGAGTGACCCCTGAGGAAATCCAAACTCGTGCAAGTCACACAGGCAAGATCATGAAACTAGTTTTGTTAGAGAAGTTGCAGTGGTGCTTGGCTTCTCTTGGCTTGCAGAAAAGGTGATAAACAAAAGGAAGGAGCAAGGTATCAGGTTAATTGTTGTCAAGGTGGAGATTATTGGGATTTAGTGACAACGAATTCCTCCAAGGATGGATTTGGATCTTATTATTCTGCATTGGTTGTAACTAAATAGACCAAGTTAGAATATGGATAGGGATTGCATTTAATAATCAGTTTCTTGTAAATGTATATAAATACATGTAAGCCCATAGAGGCAGAGAGAGAGAGAGACAGAGAGAGAACTTGCTAGTCTGATGTAATCTCCATGGTAGGAATAATAAAACAATTGATGTCTATGCTTGGTGGACATAGCCCAACGTTTGGGTGAACCACGTGAAATCCCTGTGTTTATAATATGTGTGTGATTATTAATTATCATATGTGAATTGTGTTTTCCGCATTGACAATTCTAACACTTTCTTATACATATATTATAAAGAGTAAGAAGTATTCAAAAAAAGCTTAACAAAAAAAATTAGGTCAAAACCACAAACTATATGTAAATTGGTTTTTAGTTGCATAATTTACATTAAGCCCATCCAAAAATGAATAATTTAGGTCATTCCAAATCAAGTCTCAAATCGTGCGTACAAAAAATAGGCAATTGTAATAGAGTTTACCTGGGTTGTGAGCTACAAGATAGGGAGAAAAATTGTAGTGTTGATTTACCAATGAGCAAACCTGCCTATCTCTGAACCTTCTTATTCCTTGTGTTATGACTATGTTGATTTACCAATGAGCAAACCTGCCTATCTCTGAACCTTCTTATTCCTTGTGTTATGACTATGGAAACATTTAGTTTATACTACTCGTTGAGGTACCAAAACTAAGGGTAACAGCCCAACTAATAATATCTTAGTGCATGATTTAGGGTGAGATTACAACCACGTCAATATGAAACTAATAATATCTTAGTGCATGATTTAGGGTGAGATTACAACCACGTCAATATGAAAATGTGAAATAAAATAAATCATGCTTACTCGATTTTCTTTTGAAAAAGCTTAAACATTTGGGTAAGACCGTCCACAAAAAGAGCTTCTTATAATCTACCTTTTTGCATTACTATCGAGCCTTCTCTCGATTATATGTATATGTATATATATAAGCATATGTATGTATTAATTATCATAGAATTTATTTAATAGGTTTTTAATCATAGCATTTACTTTTTAAGTTTTGAAACTTGGTTTATCTTTACAAGTTAAAATATTTGTTTATAAATTATAACACATCACGGAATATTCATAATCACAATTCAAATTTATGTGAAGGATAAAAAGGTTTTGCGAATGTTTTATTTGTATTCTTTAATTAATTTAAATCTTGTATTGTTAAATTACAAATATAATAATATGCTTTCAAAATGTTATCCTCGTTGGGGAATGGACGCTCCGGCTCTTGGCGGTTCCGCGGCCAGGGTTAAACCCTAGCCGCCTCCTTTCTGCAGCTCGACCTCTTGGCCGCAGCTACCCTTCCTTCTAAGCTCGTAGGCCCCTCTTCAATGGCAGCTCTCTCTCTCAGCGGATCAGGACGCGTCGGCTCTGCTGCTCAGTCATGCGCGGTTCCTCTCGGCCCCGACCCTCCGGGTAGCGATCCAACCTCTTACAGGGATGCCGTTAAAACTCAAACCTCAGTCCGCTCTTTCCCTTCTGCCTCGTGCTCGGTTAAGGAAGCTCCAGCGATCTCTCTTCTTATGGGTCAGGAAGCTGAAGACGAAGAAGATTACTTCCGAGAAAATGCTTTAATCTGTCGGTTCAATGGACTTTGGCTGCGGCTTGTGGATCTCAATGGCTGGATCTCAGC
The DNA here is from genome assembly GCA_009831015.1 of Picea engelmannii. NCBI lineage: Eukaryota > Viridiplantae > Streptophyta > Pinopsida > Pinales > Pinaceae > Picea > Picea engelmannii. The sequence continues at coordinate 384,936 of ML789507.1, read as the reverse complement.
CCACTGGAAGCCCCTCATCAAGAAAGATTTGTTCATTCACCCCTGCTCGAAGGGTTTCTTCATTGCAGAGTTTGATCTGGCAGCAGATCGAGATTTGATCCTAGCCTCTTGCCCCTGGTTTTGGGGGAACTCAGGTTTGTGCATGATGGCTTGGACTCCGTGCTTCAATCCTCTGACCGTTGTTCTTTCTTCTGCTCCCGTTTGGGTCAGACTTCTGAATCTTCCCTTGCATTTCTGGGGTGAATCTTCTCTTCAAGATATTGGATCTGCACTAGGAAAGTTTTATTGTGCAAGTAAAGAAACTAGAATCCACAGCACCACTTCATACGCCAGAATCTGTGTGGAAATGGATTTTAGCAAAGGGTTTCCCGCAGAAATTATTTTGGGTTGCAAAAACTACACCTCGACCCAAAAGCTAGACTATGAAAGAATTTCATTGCGTTGCAGGGCTTGTTTCGAAACAGGGCACATAGCAGCTCAATGCACAAAGGGGAATAGGAAAGCGGGAAAGCAACATCGCAAATCAACATGGTGGAAGGCTCCAATGAAGATCATCAGCTAATTATTACAAACATCCGAAAATCTTCTCCAGATTCAGACCCTCTGAGCCTTGATTCCAAAGGCACGTCTACTCAAGAGACACCTCTGAACCATTCCAAKATTGTCCCTCAATCGAATAGTAAAGACTCAACTTCTCTTGATCTGGGAATAGAAAGTATTAAGGACTCAGACATTCCTGATACAAGAATAGAAAGCAAGGTACTCTTCAGCCCCCCTCCTCCTTCAAGCTGGGCAGACGAGGCTGATAAAGATGAAAAAGATGAAGCAACATTGATATCCCCAAAGAAAGCAAGTCCCCCGGACCAGGAAAATAAGGGGATAAATGAATCAACATCAACAACAATATCTGCCAAAGAAGGATGGATAACAGTTCAGAAGAGGAAAAAGACACCACCAGAATTACAACCAATGACGACCAGAAGTCGATCCGGGAAGAAAAAATAACCAAGAGCTCCTTCAGTCATCTATTAGGCCGTCAATCTGTTCGAATTTATTCATGTAAGGAATTATGGAATGTAGTTTATTTGGATAACTGGAAACATAGGAAAGGGAACTAGAAATCCGATAAAATAAATCGGAATCTATTCTTGAGATCTGTCTCTCTATGTACTATTTTCAGGCAAGGCCGATGATCTTTTATCAATATAATCATAACCGTTTTAGTTAAAAAAAAAAAATTACAAATATATTATTTTATATAAATTTGTGATTTCACCTAATTAATCATAAAAAGATCGTGTTATTAACCTTGAAAACATTCTAATTATTACAATTATATTATATACGTTTTAGTGATAGAAAGCAAAGAATAAAAATGAACATAACATCAAATGTGATAATTCAAAAGAGATTTATTTATATATTAGATATGAAATGGTTAGCTTATTTATTAAAGGTAAATTATACTATAGAATTTTACAATTAGTTATTTCTAGATAAATATGGTGATTTGCTAATCTATGGGATATTCTTATTTTTTGTCTTAATTTTTTGAATGTTGAAATACAATCTTACATATTTTGAAGATAAAACTTTAAAAGTCAAGATGGTTCCTAAAAAATGATGCTAAAAAACTATGCTAAGTTAGAACATGTGTGTCTTCTATTCATTTGATAATCTTAGAATCACATTAATTATGGTGCATTTTTCATTGTCTAGACTTTTCTCTATGGGTTTAGGTAAGTTGGAAATAAACAAGGTCACTTTTCTGAACCAGACAAATTCATACTCTAGGTCCAGACCTGGAAAAAGGATTTGGGGTCTTAAACAACCAGAAAAAATAAACTAGTGACTTACCTATACTCCCACCTAACACCTGTTGTTTTCAAATAGATAAGAGATAGGGACCTTAAAGTGATATGTGTATATCTAGTTCGATCTAAATGATTCTCTTATATGTTGGGTGGGTTCCTCAAAGCACAAATTATATATAAAAAAATGAGTAAACATTGGAAGGATTTCCAATGCTACCTCTATAAAAGCCACAACCTACTTCTGCATTCCTCACCTTACTTCATTTGGTTTTATTAGATATATAGTTCCTTGCAATCATGTGTTTCCACTTTTTCTTTTGATAACATAGGTTTTCAAGTTATCGGTATAGCATCTTCTAACGTTGAAGAAATACACTTGAAATAGGCTCCAATAATTAAAAACCCAACTTGAAAAATAGTCATAATGATTCATTAATGTAATTTAGTTTAATTATTAGCCACTTATTAATGCATATACCTCGTGGATCAGTATAGGAAAAAATTAAATGCATTTTCTTTAATCTCCAAATAAAAAAGCTTAGGCGAACTCGTTAACTCGTCAGGTACTATTGATGGGCCAAAAATTGCATGTGTCAAACAGTAAGGGAGAATGCCCAATGGTGAGTCCCAATTAGACTCACTCTCCTTTGGTATAGCAATCTTCGACCAATATGTGGACCTGGTTACGACTAAGATTTTTAGAAAGCAGAAAAGGAAATCAAAATTCCTTCAAATTATTCTTTTAATTCAAGTTCTAACTATAAAAATAAAATCTAAATTGTATAATCTATATATTTTTCTAACCTATCCTAATCAGGATCTTATCTAAAAATTTAGACACGAGATTAAGTTAAGTTTCCCAACATTGAAGGAATTCAAATTACAAGCAATGTGTATAAAATAATATTAAAACTGGTATAATTCGTAAAGAATTATTAATTACACATGCAACATTACCACTGCATCCAATACCAACCACAAATAAATTAATTAATTAATTGGTTCACACTGAACGAATTCAAATGCATTATCATTCAAGCAACTAATGAAATTAATTGAGACTACGGAAGAATATCATAACACAGTCAATACCATTTATGGCCACCAAATTGAGCTTTTGTCCTTTATTCATGCAATAGGAATATTAAAAAATCCCCTTGGAAAAAAAATCCCCTTTCTCATGCAACGGTCTTTCTTTTATAAAATAAGAAAGACCTTTCAAATTTTGTAATTGCTAATCATTATAGTTACACTACTTCAAATCATCTCTTTTGTCTCATTATATATTTAGGACTCCTTTTACATCTTTATTTATGAATATACAAAAATTACTAACAAAATTTAGGAATACTTTTTTGTAGCCAAATTCTCTCTATAGGAAGTTCATAAGTCGTAATTCTTGGAAATTTATTCAACCTTGTCCAGCTACAATCTCTCAATTTGTAATTCTCCATCATATATCCTTTCAACCACTTTTATTTTCAAGTCTCTTTGAATTCTCTTTACTCTTTATGTAAGCATAAGTCATGGTGGAAAGCTTTACTAGTTTTATCGGGTAGTTGTTTATTAGGTAGTTGTTTAGAATATCCTTGTTTATTTTGGTCTATTGTTCAATGAATTGTTTTCTCCCGTGCCTGCTATGTTCCAGATCTACTATATGGAACTTGCTAGGCACTGCTTGGCTTAATAAATGTAAACAATCCTTAGTGGTGATCTTCTTTGTTTCCTCAACATTCTCACAGGAGGCCTTCCAAGTATCCAACGGTACTTATGTCTTCCCCTTCTCCCTTTGATTAAATCTGCGAAAACCTAAAGGAGCCTCTACATATTGTTTTTGCCAATCCACCACTACATCAAAATCATCTCAGGCAGCTTTTCTTTTATTCTTTTGCTCCTCCACATGGTCCAAGAGTTTGGTTAACTCATCATGATATTCTTGTATTTCATTTAACTCAGGGAAGAAATTTCTCTAAGTTCCGCTTATACCTTAATTGGATATAGTGGCTTCTTCTTTTACAACTTCCAAGACACTCATGATTTTATTGATCTCCTTTATTTTTGCCTCAATTTTATGGATTTTTTCTCCATATTCTATAATCTTTAATTCTACTTCTTAGAGAGAGAAACCTTTTCCTGGTGTTCTGCTCTTCACTTCTCCATTTCCAACATATGTGTCTTCTTCAATGTCTCTACCTCATCTCTATGTAACTAATCTTTCTCATCGGCCCAGTGCCTAAATTCAACTTCCATCTACCCTCTCTTTGTTTCTTCAACTGATCTCATAGGACTCATATATTTACCTTGTAGTTGTCCAATGTAGCAATCATCTCGCTGACATTGATGGAGTTTTCACCTACAAAGGCACTTAGAGTTGAGGTTGTGTCTTCTGCATTCTATTGGGGATATTTCCCAAGGATACATAAAATCATCATATATGATGCTTTCTTGATGGGAGTGTATTCTATACTTTGTCTCTTTTCTAACTCTTAACAATTCCTCTTTTGGATTTGATGAAAAATATTTATCCCAAGGACACCACAACATCATTAAAATCAACTAATTGTGCAGAGGAGTAAGAGAAACAAGTCAGTGTTGTTTTGAGTTGGGTACCAAGGTTGATAGGAGAACCAAGCATTGTGATTCCCTATGTAGTGATGGGGCTAGTATCTTTATCTTTGTCCTCTTCTAGTTTCCTTTTTTTATGTTTCTCTGCTTCAATTGCCTCCTCTTTTTTCCTTCTTGCTTTTGTTTCTTCTCTATCCTTTCTTTCCTCCTCTGTTTTTATTTTTTCTTTCTTCCTTTACAGTTTTTCGAGCTGTTGTCTCTTCTTTCTTTTTGTTATCAATTCTTCTTTTATCTTCTTCCCTCTTTCTCTTTTCTTATTCTCCTTTATTTCTTGCTTCTTCTTCTCTCCTTTTGGCTTCTTCTTCCTCCTGTTTTTATTTCTTTCTTAATTTCTCTTCAACTTCCAAAGACCTTTTTATAAGCTCTTCTTCAATTGCCTCATTTTTTTTCCTTCTTGTTTTTGTTTCTTCTCTCTCCTTTCTTTCTTCCTCCGTTTCTTATTTTTTCTTTCTTCCTTTACAGTTTTTCGAGTTGCTCTCTCTTCTTTCTTTTTGTTATCAATTCTTCTTTTATCTTCTTCCTTCTTTCTCTTTTCTTATTCTCCTTTATTTATTGCTTCTTCTTCTCTCCTTTTGGCTTCTTCTTCCTCCTGTTTTTCTTTCTTTCTTAATTTCTCTTCAGCTTCCAGAGCCCTTTTTATATGTTCTTCTTCATTTTCTTCTTGATCCTTTCTTTTGTCTTCATCTCGCTCTTTTTTAGTGGTTAGCAAATGTTCCCATTGTTCTTTGGCCTTATTTATTTTCTCGTCTTCCTCTAATTGTAACTTCTTTTGTTATTGTTTGTCTTGAACCCTAGTTATTGCTTCCTTGAAGGACATGGCTCCTTGGAAGATGTCATATAAAGGATTTGTATCACTTTTGAAAGGGTGTATTAGTCCCAAATATTTGATATGTTCTCCAACAATGAATTTTGGGGCATGGCTTCTAGCATCACCTTGGTACCCAACTCAAACTCTTGGCCCAATGCCTGGCCCGGGAGTTTACCAAATTCCCTGCTACTATGGCATATCATACATTGGCCAAACTAGGAGATCCTTCAAAGCCCGTCTCAAAAAACACATAGTTGACACAACCCTTAATCGCATCTCCAAATCAACTATTGTTGAACACTCTTTCAATTCTAAACATATAATATTTTTTGGCAAAACCATAATCCTAGCCTCAGTACCCTATTACTCTTCTCACGTCATATGCAAAGCTCTTGAAATCGAAAAACATCCTAACAATTTTAACCATGAAGACAATTATAAAATTAACCAATCCTAGAAACATGTTAGTCATCGCATCAGACAATCAAACTAACTAATTTTTCTTACATCTTTCATGTGCCACCCTNTGGCCTTTGTCAAAAATTATCCTCATTCCAATCTATAATCTATAATTTTTATCATCTTAAATCCATAATTCTCAATTTAATCATCATAAATCCATGATTCTCAATTAATTTTCAATTATTCTTATTCCTAACCTCTAATTACTTCTAATTATTATGTAATTTGTATTAATTATATAATTGATAAATAATAAATATTATTAACCAACTATTCTTTTCAATTTATTATTCAACTTTTCATCTATTCACATGTTCCCTTCTTTAATTGATTTCCTACCTTCCTAAACCCTTAAATTATTCTTTTGTTGTCCTCAATACCTAACCTCTAACTAATTCCAATAACTAATTACTCTTAATTATATCCTCTAAGTTTATAATTTGACATTTTACGCATTAATTAATAATAACAAAATAACTCTCCTTTTCAATTATATTTCAATTCCTAACGTCTAACTAATTTCAATTAACTAATTATTATTAATTAATATTAACTATTTTATTAATTAATCATTATTATCGATTAACTATATTATTATTTCAATTAATTAATTATGATTATTATTAACTATATTAGTATTTAATAATTATTATAGATTTACTATATTAATATTTAACAATTATTATTGATTAACTATTCTCTTAGCTTTAAAATTTAATCTTTTAATATAATTTAATCTTTTCAATAATAACAAAATAACTCCCCATTTTATTTTATTTTATTTTTACTTTTTTTATTCACATCAGCTAATTTATAAAAGCTATGTCTATCATTTTCCCTAACGGTCATATTATCTTCACCTTTATATACCCCCTACCCCAACACTGTTTTCATACTCATTGATTCAACAATCCCTGATGATGGGTGGAGTGTCAACTCGAAACATTGGACATTTCGAAAAATCCATACACGGTTTATTTTCATAATTACAAATAGCATTAAACTTTTTATTTATTGATATAACTTATGAATTTTTCATTAAAAAAATTTAGAATTAACATTGACTCTTCTTATTATAAGCAGGGGACTAGCCACTATGTGGCTTATCTCCCTTGTTTCCTTATAAAGGTTCTTTGGATAAGGTTGTGTGTAACATTGAAATTAATCTTCAAAATATTTCTAGAAAAATATGTTGAGTTGGCACTCCGACAAAACAATCTGAAAGGTACATGTGCCAAAATCCATTTGTTGGGCTCCAAACTTTTACAAAGCAGGTACTTACTAAAAACAAAAATGGTTATCATGTATATCTATATAGAAATATTAATGCATAGATTTGTTGGTTCGGGAAAACCATCTAGGGTAGGTGGGTCATAGTGAGTGAATTATAAGTGTGGCCCATCCCCTAGATCCATCTACCCAAACAATCCTATCCTAACAAGACTATATTATCTACTCTTGACTCAAGGGAGATGAGCCCTGAACACAATCCTATCTTCCCTATGCACTCCTTATTATGTATAGGCCAGCGCTATCCTTTCACGGTCTGTACTCTCCCTTCCACACTTTCTTTATAAATTGTCCTACTATGACTATCCTTCCACGATCCTTATTATGGGCTTGATTAGAACATATATATGAAATTGGGTTTGGAAGAGCATATTCAATCCATGGTTAGAACATCCATCTTATAATATGTATGGATGGATGTTCTAACCGTGGATTGAATATGCTCTTCCAATCCCAATTTCATGTACCCAAGACAATCCTATCCTAACAAGACTATATTATCTACTCTGGACTCAAGGGAGATGAACCCTAAACACAATCCTAGATCCATCTACCCAAACAATCATATCTAACAAGACTATATTATCTACTCTGGACTCAAGGGAGATGAACCCTGAACACAATCCTATCTGCCCTATGCACACCTTATTATGTATAGGCCAACATTATCCTTTCACAGTATGTACTCTCCCTTCCACACTTTCTTTATAAATTGTCCTACTATGACTATCCTTCCACGATCCTTATTATGGGCTTGATTAGAACATATATATAAAATTGGGATTGGAAGATCATGTTCAATCCATGGTTAGAACATCCATCTATGCATATTTATAAGTCACACACACACACACACATATAACACATACACACAGGTTTGAGCATATCTAAAGGTGAGGGTTGAACATAACATAGACAAATGATAAGTGAGATTTGTGTTCATTGTCCTAGGGTTTTGTTTGTTTCAACTGAAGGGAAGGTAGGTCTAGTATGCATCCTGACTCTGGAAGGTGGATTCTCGGTCCCATTCTTCATAATCATCCTCTAATTTTGCACAATGATACCCAAAATTATATATTGGGGGCATATCCTTGATGCAGGAGCATCACTCCAACTCATTAGCACGTCAGAAGCCAACGCAGTAGCTCACTAGGAGAGAGTAGATCCCAAGAAGAGAGAAGTGCCAACTTTCTCAATTTTGAGTTTAAATCTCAAATTTTAGTGTAATTAAAATTTTGTAAGGCTCGAGGAAGGTCGAGCTATTTTATTGTGTAAGGATAAATGTAAAGTCACCTTTAATGGGTTATAGTTATACAGATCTTGAGCATCGCCTTAGATTTGAAGATGTAAATGAATATTTGTGGTAATAATATTAGTGTTAGGATGTTTTAATTATGAAATGAAAGCACTAAGATGATTTGGAGGGAAGGCTCGAGAAGCCCCCTCATGTATAAATGTATGTAATCTATGCCCAAGAGAGGCTATTGAGGAGAGTTGTAAAGAGTTGTTAGTCAGTTGTTGAAGGAAGAGATAGTCAATGAGTAGTTGTTGAGAGAAAGAATTGAGACTATGTTGCAGTCCAGTCTTGTACACATTGTAAAGACCATTAAGATTTAATACAAAGAGCAGAATTACCTGCATATGAGTTTCTATGTGTATGTTATGTGAGTTTTATTAATGCGGTTGAATGTTTACTATGTATGTTTGTGAATGATGTGAGTATATTATGTTCCCTTTCCAGGAATAGATAGACTTCTCTATCTGTGTGTGAAATTCTAAGTGGTCTGGGCTCTCACGGTTGTGTGAGGAGTGCACGTTAGATTTGTTAGAAAACTCTAAAAGGCCAGCGCAAGTAGTGCGCAAGAACTCAAGAAGGAGTTCTATGAAGAGCGTGTCAGGTGGAAATACCAGAATTGTTCATAAGCTCAGAAGGGATAATGCAAGGATTGCACAGAGCGAGCATAAGGAGCGTGCCTACACTTAGAGCAGTGTAAAATATCAAGGGAAGGATAGTGCAAGTGTGCATAGAGAAAGCGCAAGGAGTGCAGTTCAAGACTCGGGAGGTAAGTGCAAGGAGTGCACAAAGCCAATGCAAGGTGTGTAAAGGTCGAACCATCTACAGGTTTGAAAGCTCAGGAGAGATAGTCTGAGTTTATGCAGAGACGAGCGCAAGGAGTGCACATGAGACTTTTATAAATCCCAAGCTCAAGGAGGAGGCAAGTGCAAGGAGTGCATGGAGCCAACATTTCATTTAAAACATAGTTACCAAGTTAACAAGAACTCTAGAGAGTTCTCGTTTTTTGGGGGGTCCAATTTTTTACCTTATTTTTAAAAATGGTGCTATCGGTAGCACCCCCGCCCCCCCCCCCCACCCCTGTGTTTAGGTGGTTTTTCAATATTTCAAATTTTTCGATCAACAATGTTTCCACATTATTTTTTTAAATCCTTATTTTTCATCTATTTTCAATTGTTTTCTAAATTTTATTATTATTATTCAACAGTGTTTTTAGTCATTTTTTCATGCTTCTTTCAATCTTAAAAATATTTTTTACCATTTACTTTTTTGAAGTTACGATTTTTCATATAATTGTGTCTCCTTAATTAATTTATTGTTCCATACTTTTTAAATATAGTGAAAAACATCATTTTTAACACATTGTTTACCTTTACTTCAATACATCAAAAAAAATTGTAGTTAAATAACACTATTTTTTAATATTTGGCAAAAAAATACACATTTTACAGCCATATATAATAAAAAAACCTATACATTTTAGTACATATTCCTTAAAATAACATGTCAAATAAAGCATTTTTATGGACATAATTGAACAAAAAACGTCAAAATTTTATAAAAAAGTTATCATTTTCTTTCATATTTGTATACATTTGAAGTAAAAAATGACAACATTTAATAAAATTTCCAATGTATAGTGATTCACATACAAATAAAATAAAATAAAATAAAGATTCATCACAAAACAACAATAGATACATCTTTATTCTTATTTTAAAATCTGAAAGTCAAAACATTACAGTTATAGCTCATAAAAAAAATGCAAAATTGAGCATCGTCTTCAAAGGCATATTTAAACTAATCAACAATATCATATATCCCAAATTCATCATTCTCAACAGACACATTATCATCTTCTTTGACGTCATTTTGTGCTTCCATTATGTCATTTTGTTCTTACATTGGTTCTTTGATAGCCGCACGTTCTCCAAAGTGATCCTTTCCAATCATTCCTCGGAATGGTACTTGAGGTTCCTTTGACAATTTATCCACCTTTGATTCACTAAAATCTCATTTCCTCAAGCCAACTTTTTTCATTTCATCTGGAAGAGCTTGAATAACATTAATTCTTTGTTGAATAAAACTGCAATGCATTGGGTCACTTTCAATGGCTATGCAATTCCTTCATTTTTATAGGCAACACGCTAATGTTGTACCTAATCACCAAATACAAAATAAATAATGAAGTTAGATACTGTAAAAAGGCATAAATTAAAAATAATATAAGATTGAAGTATGATTTCATAAATATTAGATCATAATTCTTACCTAAACCCGAGAAAAAATCCAAAACCCAATCTCCTTCATTTGAAAAACTATCTATAAGATAATTAATTAATGCTTGTGGTTTTTTATAAATGTTAACCATCTCTCCTTTCAAATTTTTTTCCTCATATGTTAGTTTTCTAACCACAACATTGTATACCAATATACTACTAGGAGTCTCTCCATCCTTTGCATTGACAAGAACATAATTATAAGAATCATCTTTTGTCCAAGTTGCAAGATGTATACTCTCAAAATCATGTTTAAATGATTCTCTATTGGAGCTCTTAATATTAGGCTTGTGCCTGTAACATAAATAAGTGCAAATTCAATTAACTTGTGGATTAATAAAATTGTTTTCTACCCCGGATGGGGTGTTAGTGGAGAACACCTGGCGAATGATGGAGGACGGCTCATGCCAACGGGGCACGGAGCCATGTGACGGGCTCGTGCCACCATCCGCCACCCTCCTGCGACTTTAATAGGCTTCATTCTCGACGGGAAAGGGCATTAATGCCATCAGTCTCTCCTACGCATTTTTTTATGGCTTTTCTTCTAGTTTATGTCCATTGTCTATGTTGGTGGTTTGAAGGGCTCCCCCCTTCATGGCCATGGCCGACTCAAGCTAGTGTTTTCTGGTCCCCGGTGGCTCCTTTTCACCCCTAGACCCTCGGCCTCTGCTGCGGGCACCCTATGCCTAACCACAAGCCGCGTCTGAGAGGGAGGCCACGACGGGGTTCTCCCTGGAGACCTCATCAACCTTCAGTTTTGCCTCCCGCTCCACCTCCCACTTGCTCCTCCCATCACTTCGAGGCAAAGCCTCACACCATTACCCCTCCCGTTCCGTTGATAGCGCACTTCAATAGCCTAGCAATTATCCCTCGGTTGCTTTGCTCATCCTCGCGTCTCCACCTAGCCCCACCAGTGGCTACACTGACCCATACACCTTTCTCGGCTTCTCCAAGCAACTTAGGAGAAGAGAAACCTCCTTCTTCATGAAAGAATGGAAACAATTGGCACCCCTCTTCTGATTCCATCCATGGAGAGCAGATAAAAGACAATATGTCCATCCTCTACGGCTTAGTCTTCGAACTTCGCCAGGGGGTGGAGGATTTGCAATTTCAACTGCAAATTACAAATGAGAAGGTGGCGCTCTTCCTTCAGCTCCTCTCCTCCATGCACGAGATTGTCCTTTCAGACCCGGAAGGAGCGACTTCTATGCAGGAACCAGGTGCAGATACCGCTGATTTCGGAGAGGTCAAGCTACGTGAGACTTCGAAGCAGGAACCCGGTGCAGCTACCAAAGGCGAGGATGTCATAATGCAGTGCGCAGAAGAGTCTGGGATGAAACGGGATGGGCGCGAGACCATGGCTGAGGAGGTGAATTCTGTCAAGCGACCGATGCAGGACACCGCGAAGAACAACCTTGGAACTGAGACCAAATAGGAAGTCGAGGTGCAATGGGCGGACGGGACGACGTATGTCGAGGAGGAACCCTAGACCGGGGATCTCCACACCACCTGGCCAGGTTACATGTCAGGCGTCTAGGCTCTTACTGTTTTAGAGGTCGTGTCAGTTGTTTTCAGTTTCTACTGATGTTTATGTTGTCTTGGACTTTACTTTTTATAAGGCACTACTGCACTTATGCTGACTAATCTGCTAACTGGGCTGGTTTCCCCTCTGTTGGGGCAGTCCAGTAATCACAGCAGGACTATCACTGTACTTTGGAACTCCTTTTTGCCTCTGGAAGGTCTTTAATATATTATACTTCTTACTTACAAAAATAAAATAAAATTGTTTTCTAATCTTAATTGCTAAACATACACTTTCAATATCTTACCAAATAAACTGCATCCTTTTCTTTTCTTTCCCCTTGAAGCTTGATTGTACTAATCCTTGTTGTGTGTCTCAATGAAATACTAGAAATATCCAAAATGGTGATGTTGTAATTTTTGTAAATCCCATAACCACTTTATTGAAAGCTTGGTAAGTATAAGGCTCAGTATCATATCCAGTGTTTTGGATATTATAACCATGAGGGACATCCGCAATAACTAGGGAGTATTCTTTTTTAGGAACAATATTTTCAAGTTGTTCACAATCACCTAATATCACTTTATATTGAACATTTTCAAGCCCATTCCAAATGTAGTGATCAAGGGTGTCATCAAGTTGAACATTTTGAACACATCTCCTTATTTCTCTTTCAAACATGGCTTTTTGAATAAAAATTTTGAAAGTTTCAGGTACCCCATCTGCATTCTTCTTTGGAAAATCACTACAACCCAAAACTGAATACAAACCCAAGATGAAGCTCCGATGAATATCCTGGATGGATCCTTATCCTTGTCTAGCTAGGGTGGATATTGCACCACCGAAACAAGACCAACAATGGAAGGGTTTTTCCCAAAACCCTGACGAAAATGGTATGTACAAGAGTACTCAATAAGATATCAAATCATAATAATGAGAAGTGAGGGGTTACCCTTCTTTTATACTTTTCAAACCCCTTCTAGATCCTTCATCCACACCTTCTAGAATTTTCCCCTTTTTTTACTAAATCAATCTTCTGTAACTTTCTCCTTTTTTACTAAATCAAATATATCCCTTATTTTCCGTCCAATTCTCTCTTTAGGATTAAAAGTCACTTTAATAATAATTAAGTAACTTATTAATATAAAGTTACTTCACTTTCTGTAATGTCACTTTAATAATACAATACATCCTAACTAAGTGGCATTAAATTACTCTTTTTTCTCCACTAACAAGCCACAGAAGTCCCTTCTACTACAAAACAAGGGAACCCAAAAATGGAGACATGACAAGTCCTCCCTTCCCAAAGATTGATTTTCCTCAAGAAATGTCATTATGACCTGACGCTCCATCGATTGATCCAGAGTGAAACTAAAAATGATACCAAGATCTCAAACCACCATGTAAGATGTGAATCATCCTCCGCTCAAGGCGTGGTCTGATAATGTATTGATGTAAGAGGCCTCCTGAAAACCACCAACAAGCAAGGCCACTTAGTGCTACAATAAATTGATCAACCCATCAATGTACTTCTTTGCTATGGAACCAATCTCATGAGAGAAAAAAATGGCTCTCACCTCTATCTCAACTATTGCACTATCTCCTACTAAAATCCTAGGGTCCCAAGCTATCCTCAGAAAGGAACCATGACATTGATGTTGCGCTACTCTGATCATAGTCGACTGACCATATTTACCACTTTGTGTCCACAATATGTATTGCCTCAAAGGATTTCATCCACTATAGAGGATCATACCCATCCAATGTATCCCCACTCTAAGATCATACATCATAGATAAGTTATGTGGTCACCAACTGATAGAGCATCCACTACACCTAGTCTCCAAGTAGCAAAGGGAAAGGCCTCAATACTCCAATACCTCTTATCTACTACAATTTTCTATCATCTGCAAAGTCCCTCGGTGTGAACATAAGAACCCTATATATGGTAAAGTCACCAAGATCCCAAACTAGCATGTATGATGTAAAGCACATATCATTGGTTTGTAAGGTGCTAATACAAGAATCCACTTGATTTTTGTTGATAAGCCAAGAAATCATAAGATGCATGAACTTAGCTGACTACTTGGAAGACCACTCCTCCAAGAAACCACTCCTAAGCTTCCCAAAAGTAAACTCTAGAAAGTCAAAGTCGATTATCTCCTCTCTAATAGTAGTTGAATTTTCAAACAATGTGATCTCAAGGTATGAAACTAATCCTGGAAATATACCATCATGATGACATTGCACCACTATGATCATCATCGTCACACCAACGTGACCAGTATGCATCCTCCTCTCTTGGAACCCCAAGCTAATCTCCCCTAAGGAACTGAATCCACCATCCTGAATCCTCTCATGTGAAAGTGTCTCACTGAAGTCTAAGCCTGCAAGTCCATGGCTAGCCTTAATTTTGTCCTGCCCTATAGAGTAAGTCTCAACCTCCCCTCTACTGATGTCCCAGAAATAAAGTGGACCAATCATTGTCACGTATCTATTGACCATCATCTGAATCAATCCATCACTCAGATGAATTCTTGGATCCCACCACCAAATAGGAATTCCACTACTCCTAATACCTGTTAATTGTTGATGCACCATACCAATAACCATCAGAGTCAAAATGAGTCAAGTCACTGGTATGTCATCATCTAGTGGAATCCTAGTATGAGGAATCAACCATGTGCATGTTGATGTGTTTAGCTTCTACCAAAATGTACCACGTGATTTGATGTCTTGATCATCATCAATGTACCTGAGTAATTTGTGGAGTTTAAATACCTCCCTAGAAAGTATCCCTCTCACTTGTGGTGCATCATACTATATGAGTACCCAAAATTTCCTATCAAAGGTGGATCACACATTATCTCTCTAAGTGGGGGCTCGAGGGCTACAAGTGTGAAACCTTTGTAGTGGCTAATGCCATCCACCACTTTATCAGTGAGAATCTATGTGAACTGACCCAAAACAATCTATATCTCCTCATGTTCTCTGACCACATAGTCCAAACAAAATGACTCTGATATGGTTACAATCCTTCCTGTCTCACCTAGCTGATTCAAGTGAGTCCTCCACATCCTGTTGAATATACCACTAGCATCACAAAATAGCACTATATGTTGTTTCCATTTCCTTTAATATTGGAAAGTGTGAGGTGCATTTGTCAACCCCAACAGTATGACCAAGGACTCAAGGTAACATCTGAGAGAAACACTACAGGTATCCTGCTCTCTATCCCTGTTGTAGTGATATCCCACTCGAAGATCAATCTCTGAAGGATATGCCTCTCCACGAAGGTCGTCCACCCACTCATCAATCCTGGGTGAACCAAACTCAATAATATGTCTGAAGTCTATGTCTAGAGGTCACCCGGGGGGGAATATCCCAAAAACCCACTGCATACCATCATACATTGTTGTATGTTGTTGTATCCCATTGTACACCATTGTATCATCATGTACCATCATGTATTGTATATGTGGCACTCTATCAATCACTCTATTGACATAAACTAAACCTAGATCCCAGAGTGATGTATTCACAGTTGTCCTATACTCAATCCCCCAATCAACTAGTGCATACAATTCCTTGTTGGTTGGTCCACAAGAAATTTTATTAACTACTATCTCTGTAGCTAAGTCTTGGGCCAAAATAAATGGCTCGTGATCCTTGCAATGCAATGTAGGCACATGGTCAAAACCCTATGTGTCTAAACTCTTCTGCAACCCTGAATATTCCTCGTGTGGAATCGTCACAAGAGGATCCTCTCTCATATCATGAGTGTCAATCATGCTCTAATATGTCATTTCGACAAAATATGATGAAGTATTTACTGCTATCAACGTTGATGAGTGTGCCAAACTAAGTTGGTAACAAATCTCCCCAATATCCCTCTCCTTGTATTCAACAAACTTAAGAGCAAGGTCCCTATCCATGAACAACTGCAAGTAATCAGATTTCATTTGTTGTAGTGATTATTTGATGATGTGTAATTTAGCACTAGTGATCACGTCTACGACTCCTTTTTTTATGTCCTCCATCTAATCTTTCCATATAAGATCTTCAATAAATTTATGAGTACCATCCTCCCTTGTTAACACCTACACAATCTGCTCCTCCTTGACCAATAATTGGTCCTCCAAACTCTGTCGAGGTACAATCACATATTCATCATCATTAGAATCATATGGTTTTGGATCCTCATCAAGCTTAGGTTCTATCTCACTTAGACTACCCACATCATAAGCATCACACATAGTGAAAGATGTTGGATCCCCAACATTGGCTAATTGGAACATATAGTCATCATCAGGTGTTGCATCATCATCTTCTGTTGATTCATCATAGGTATACCCATACAACATGATAGTTTCATTGGTGTCATCGATTAAGTTGGATGATGTCTCATAAGCTATTGTTTGGTCTTCCTCTATGCACACTTTCTCCTCATGGCTAGATGCATGCTCCTCCACCTGTTCTTCAATATTATCTCCTTTTGATTTCTTCCTTGTGCATTTAAAAGAGGTCTTGGTTCGATATCCAAGCTCCTTCCCACTCTTGATGTCGATATAATCCTATAATGGCATAACCTTCTGGGTCTCCTTATCGATATTCTCATACTTGTCGCAGTAAGCCATACACTCTACATATAACTCCTAAAACATAGGATTCCTCAAAAATGATGTTTGTCCCTTCTTATATTCTGCCATGGATTCCCTAATTTTCTTCATCTTTTCATATACTCACAGGATAGTAAGATCATCGGCTATGATTCCTTCCCACTAT
>ML789507.1:292496-311210 GCA_009831015.1 Picea engelmannii | reverse complement strand
TGGACAACACTAGTCGTGAAAATAAAAATCAAATTGTGTTTGGATATCTAAGCATGCTTGTTGAAATGAGAATATTTCAAAAGGTGAAAGTTGGTTTCCTTCTTGTTGGACACACTCATGATCATATTGATCAAATGTTCAGTTGTTTTTCAGTAACATTAAAGAGGAAAAATGTTGGGATTCTACCATCATTGATTGAATGTATTAAGAAAGCATACATTCCAGAGCCTGATTTTCATATATTAGAAGAAATTGTTGACATGCGAAGATTTATTCAGGGATTACATCGTGAAGAAAAATGTATTGAGCAGCTTAATGACATTAGCTTCCAACATCAATTTTGTTTCAAAAAAATTGATGGGAAAACACTTATATGGGGAAAGCAGTATTCAACTACTACAGAATGGGGGGCTTCATTAGGTTTATCATTTTTTAAGTTCATTCTAGATAGTCCAATATTTGCATCAAATTTATTATTTTTACAATCAGTTGTTGAAATCCATAATGCATGGAGACGTAATAGAGATGTAGATTATTTTGAATGCCTGGAAGAAATAAAAAAGTCCATTAAGGATACATATGAGTACTTTGATGTTGTTGATTCTGCTTGGTGGGAGTCTTTTTTCAATAGTCAAAGTGACATAATTTCAAGCTCAACAAATGAAGATACAATGTTGAAGACTCCATTTCATTGGCCACAAAATATGTCAAGTGAATCTGAAGAAACAAACATTAATGAAGTTCAACAAGAATCTCAAGGTGCTATTGAGTTTACACAAGCAGAGGAAAGAGAAATGTATATTGGTTTGTGAAGGTCATGTGCACAACATGAATCCATGGAAGACCTTTACAGGGGTTCAATACAAGATATTAAGGAGGGTAGCATGATTGAAGTTTTAGCGACTGAAGATCCACATGGTTATCCATTGTCGATTGGAAAGGTTATAAAGATTGAGAAAAAACAATGATGATGTTATTGCAATTGAAGTGCATTGGTATGCAACAAGTACACACCCATTCAATGGTATGTACAAGCCAGATATGGTGGTTGAGAAACATGTCAATGGAAAGAGAAAAAGAAAGGGTCAAATTACAACTCATCGTCGCACTGACTTCTTAAAATTAGATGATGTTGGCATACTTGTTTATGACTTCAATTTGACAAAGAGAGGAACTCTTCGCTCCAAGACAATAGATATTATCAAGAGGTTGTTGCCACAAGAAATAAATGCAAGATGGGAGTCTATTGAACCTAGTCATAGATATAAAAGGCATTTGACATCTGAAATGTTGGTCATGCATGTAGACTCAGATGGTACATTCATCGACAATAGAGAAGAGTATAGATCATCTACATCTTCATCCAATCATTCATCTGAAGACAATGTAGACTCTGATGGTATTTCAGAAACCATGAGTCAATATGAATAAGTGTATGAAACATTTTATGCATTTTTTATCCATATGATGTTTGTATGGTAACTAGAAATGAGCATTGAACTTACATATGATCTTACATGAAGTTGTGAATATTTTGTTATGTTTTATGAATGATATGTTTTTTATTATGTATAATATAATAAATTTTCTTAGCTCATATGTTTTGAATATGGACAATATAATAATAGTTTTAAGAAATAATTTATGTTTCATTCAATGTAACTTGTATTTACATTTTTTTATTAAAAGTAAAAAAATTATTAAAAAGTGACGTTGAATTTTTAAAGTATATTGTAATATTTTCAAGGAATTATGTATTACCTTGTGCTATGAGTGATAATAAGATTTAATAAGTAAAAATTTAAGGGTTGGTTTTATGATTTTGCTTACAGTAATGATGAGTTCTTTTACCACTTTACAAAAACGTATCATTTTCATACCCCTAATTTTAGAATGGGTGCTACCGGTAGTAGTACTTTTCAATTTGATGGTTGATTTTGAGGTTTTGGTTTTAATGGTACCAAGTGCTAAAAATACAATTTCAAATTATCTAAAATTTTAACGTTTTGAAAAGAAAAGAAAAAAAAATCAAAAACATCTTCTTCTTTTTAGGTGTTGATTTTAAGGTTTTTTTGAGCTACTGTATGAGTTTTGAAGGCCATGTTTGAAAAATCTTGTAATTTTGACCCCATTTAAAAAAATGGAGCTACCGGTAGCACCACGTTTTGATTTGGGGGTTGAATTTGATGTTTTTTATGCAAAAATATGAATTTTTTTGGGCCAAAGTTCTCGTTTTGAGGTCAAAGTTCTCATTAAGTCGGTAATTATGTTTTAACAGTGTTGGAAAAGCTAAGGAGGGAGAGTGTGGGTGCTAGGAGGGCACAAGGAGTTTTTGAAAGAACAAAGGGCCAAGCCCCTATGAGATCGAGCAACTACAAGCTTAGGAGAGATAGTGTAAGTACGTACAGAGCCCTATAAGGAGTGCAGAAGGAGAAAATAGTCTAAGTCCCAGACTGTAGGAGAAGCACAAGTGTGCACCCACACTTCATCTGAACTGTTGAACAAGCTCAAGAGGAGTAGTGTTTTCCAATATGTGAGTAGAGGCCAAGGAGTCAATCCTGCAAAAGAAGATTCAAAGGCCGAGCCTTTGATAGTTTGAGAAATCCTTCACTGGAAGGAAAGCGAAATTGCAGCAAAGGAGGAGAGCGTGGGAAAGGAGACTAGATCCCAGCCATCGAAACTGAGCGCAATAGTCAAAAATTGTTGGATCAAGGTAAGAATCATGAACGATAACTCTTAAATCCTTCAAAATTTTCCAATTCAGTTGTTTCTAGGTGTATGTTGCGGTGGAAGTAAATTCCCCAAAGTCTTGAAGTCTGAAATCAATTTGGATTGTTAGTAGACAATGGACGCATGTCCACAGATAAAGGGTGATTTGGAGGTCCAGCAGTCCACGAAAACTAGGTTTTTGTAGCATAAAGGGAGCGAAACCCCGAAGCAACAAAGCCCAGAGAAGATCCTGACTGTCGGCGTCAAGTGCATGTGGCGACAGATCGAGCATGGTCTGGAGACTTGGTACTCCAGAAGATCTGGGGTGTGTTGTGGTTTGAATAGAAAACTCTCAAAGCTCTGAAGTCTCAGAATGGATCCTGACCGTTGGCATCAAGGCCACATGTCAATTAGATTTCCAGTAGTTCAGAAGACCGACAGCCAGGGAGAACGGAGGCGTGGATTTTTCTAGAGAAAGAACTCTCGAAGGCCCGAAGGCTCAAGTAGATCTTGACCGTCTATTGAGAGGGACATGTGGATCATCAAATCCCTTCGTGAGTTCTCCAATTCTCCAGTTTGCGCATTCATAGGAATTGCATGTTGGAACAGGGAAGACTCATGAAGCCCGGAGTCTCGGAACCTCTGTGAACCGTAGATCACGGCATGTATTGTGAGCCATTGATCCCCTTCATTGTTCAGTTATTCGTGTATTTGGTGTTCAAATAAGTTGAGGTGTTGTATGTTTGAAACGCCCAGAACCTGAAGCTCTGAAGCGTCAAAGTAGCGCCTATCAGCTAGGCGCTTGGTTTTAAGCCCGCGGTCATATGAGATTCTTTGCTGAAACAAAGGGCTAGAGCTCGAATTTGATTTTTAAAGAAAGGGGCCATAAGAATAATTTAATGGGGTTCAGATTTGTACAGACCTATAAACAAGGAGGTTTTAGAGGGGCCTGTGAACATTAAAAAGGGGATCTAGCAGGGATCCGAGAGCTAATTCAGCTCCGAAGAAGAACGATCCTAGATTGAGAGGTCATGCGAGCCCCAGGAGGTGGTGGGGGTTTGCATCAAGTGGTATCATAGCAGATCTTCGTTTGCAGATAGCACGCAAAGGAGAAGAAGACAGACTACTAAGGTTGTGTGTGTGAAGAACAGTTCATCAATGTACAGTAGACGGCAGACTTGCAGGAAGTTAGTGTAAAGATAAGATGGCTACTAAAGGCCATAAGTAAGGTCTGAGAGGAGACCACAAGAAGATGAGAAAAGAGGAGATGGATAAAGAGCTCAGTGAGACCAGAGAAGAGCTCAATAGGTTGATGTCGAGGATGCAACAAGAAACGCGCGAGAGATGGAGATATGAGTGGCCCATGAAGAAGAAGGTGAAGTGGCCTATCCGACAGTTAATTTCTAGGAAGCAGAAGCAGATGTTAAGGAGGTGGCTAAGGAAAGTTAAAAACCTTAGTGAAACAGAAGAGGAAATTTTTTACGTCTGTGAACCAAAAAGTGGAGAGAGCCTCAGTGATGAGGAAGAGAGATCAGTTGAATATCTCACAGAATTTTAGGAGGGCAGAAAAGAAAATTTAGGCTTTCAGGTGGGAAAAGAGGAGATGAGACTATATGAGAGTCTCATGGACTCAGAGAAGAGTTCAGATCAGCAAGGAGTGCTGACAGGAGAGGAGGAATAGGAAGGAGAGAAGCCTCATGAGCATGAAGATTCATGTGGAGTTGCAGACCATGTGAATGAAGATGATGAGAAGTTGAATACTTCAACTCTCAAGGAGGAGTATCAGAGGCACATTTTGATCATTGGAGGAATTAGTATATTTCTGCCAAGTAGCCTAGCAGAGGCCAATGCATGTGTTTCACATGAGGATGTGATGCAGGAGGCATCCAAAAAAGATGCCATGGGGCCAATTGTTTTTAAAACTAACAATTTATGTATTGCAGGTGCAGATGAAGAAAGACAGCTAGCAAAGACTATCATGAAGGAGGAGAAGGAGAAGACATTAAAATATTCCCAAGAAATGAAGGAAGAGGAGCATTCAGATAAAATGCTCACTCAATGGGAGAAGGAGTTGAAGATGTTGTAGGATTGGTTAAGCAATCTAGAGACATAGGAAGACTATCATAAGGATGTGGTCATGAGGAGTGGAGAATAATTTCAGCATGAGGAGAAGCTAGATGAAGTTGGACTTTTTCCATCATAAGAAGATGACAGGAGAGCAGGGGAACTAGCAGAAATAAATTGTCAGAAGAGATAGTTGATCAATAGCTCAATAATATCGCTGCAGAATTTGAGCTTGCAGTGGAGTGGCAAGTCAATGCCACATGTGACAAAGTTAGTATGGGAGATCATATTGATCTTCCCTTTGATCTGTATGAAGAAGTGGAAGCTCTAGGAGAAGGAGAGATAACCCAGAGGAGTCTCATACAATAGATCAAGTTGGAAATTGATGAAGAGAAGGAGATGCAGCAGCAAATTACACTGCAAGAGAGAATCCATCCCATGGACCAACTAGAAAGGGAGATAGAGGAGATAAGGAGGTTGATGTTGGAGTTAGCAAAGAATACATTCAAAAACATGTGGAGGATGAAAAAAGGAGAGACTACAGTAGCAGCAGGATAGCAGCAGCAAGAGAGCAGGTGGATAGATCCAGAGTGAAGTTTGGGACCCAGGAGGATCTCAACAACAACAATAGAGGAGACATGAGCAGGAGCTCATGATTTTTTCCAGTAGTGGAGTCTGATGCAGGAGCATCACTCCAAATCATCAGCGTCTCAGAACCTGGCGCATTAGGAGGGAGTGGATCCCAAGAAAAGAGAAGCACCAGCTTTCTCAATTTTGAGTTTAAATCTCAAATTTTAATGTAATTAAAATTTTGTAAGGCTCGAGGAAGGTCGAGCCATTTTATTGTGTAAGGATAAATGTAAATTCACCTTTAATGGGTCATAGTTGTACAAATCCTGAGCATCACCTATGATTTGAAGATGTAAATGAATCTTTATTGTAATAAGAAGAGTCGTAGGATGTTTAAATTATGAAATGAAAGCACTAAGATGATTTGGAGGGAAGGCTCGAGAAGCCCCCTCATGTATAAATGTATGTAATTTATGCCCAAAAGAGGTTGTTGAGGAGAGTTGTAAAGAGCTCTATGGCTCACGTAATACAATGTTAATTCCCTAGAGCGGTGAATTCTATTAACAAAATGGACGAAAGAGGAGCAAAGCTTAGTCAATTGTTGAAGGAAGAGATTGTTAGTGAGTATTTGTTGAGAGAAATAATTGAGACTATGTTGCAGTCCAATATTTTACACATTGTAAAGACCATTCAGATTTAATACAAAGAGAAGAATTCCCTGCATATGAATTTATGTGTGTATGTTCTGTGATTTTTATGAATGTGGTTGATTGTTTACTATGTATGCTTTTGAATGTTGTGAGTATATTATGTTCCCTTTGCAGGAATAGATAGACTTATCTATCTGCATGTGAAATTCTGAGTGTTTTGGGCTCTCACGGCTGTGTGAGGAGTGCATGTTAGAGTTGTTAGAAAACTCTAAAAGGCCAGTGCAAGGAGTGTGCAAGAACTCAAGAAGGAGTTTTGTGAAGAGTGTGCCAGGTGGGCACACCAAAACTATTCATAAGCTCAAAAGGGATAATACAAGGAGTGCACAGAGAGAGCACAAAGAGTGTGCCTACACTCAGAGCAGTGTAAAATCTCAAGGGAAGGACAGTGCAAGTGTGCACAGAGAAAGCGCAAGGAGTGCACAGGTGAGTCTTTGCAGTTCAAGACTCAGGAGGTACGTACAAGGAGTGCATGGAGCCAATGCAAGTTGTGTGGAGGTCGAACCATATATAGGTTCGAAAGCTCAAGAGATATATTTTGATTCTATGCAGAGACGAGCGCAAGGAGTGCGTAGAAGACTTTTATAAGTCCCAATATCAAGGAGGAGGCAATTGCAAGGAATGCATGGAGCCAACATTTTGTTTAATGGTGTTGGACAAGATAAGGAGGAAGAGTGTGGGTTCCAGGAAGGCACGATGAGTTGCTGAAAGAATAAAGGGTCGAGCCCCTATGAGATCGAGCAATTACAATCTTAGGAGAGATAGCACAAGTACACGTAGAGCCCTGCAAGGAGTGTGGAAGGAGAAAATAGTATAAGTCACGGACTGCAGTAGAAGCGCAAGTGTGCACCCACACTTCATCTGAAGTGTTGAAGTGTGCACCCACACTTCATTCTGGGGCATAAATGACGTGTGCACCCACACGTCATTCTGGGGCAATCCAACACTTCATGGTCCATAGCTTTGCAACAAAGACAACTAGGTCTTCTCCCAGGTCATTATTTAGCAAGATGTCCCAGTTTTCTGCAACTGTAACAGAGGATTAATCCTCTCTTTCTTTTAAATGATTCTCGGCCTCTTTTGTACTGAGCACTAGGATCATAGGAGCTACCCTGCAATAAATTTTTTCTAGGATCCTACATCCATTCATTAGTACAAACATTCTTTCTATGCATAGGTATAACATATTTTTCACTATTCTTGTGAGATTTATTAATATCAAATCTTCTTTCATCTATCAATACCCTATTTTTCAAGCTAGGACAAATTTTATTAAACATACCTAGATCCATACTCTAGAAACAAAAATCTCCACTTATCTTACTTCTACAGAGCACAAAGCATTCAGATCTAAAAAAAATTACTATCTTTACCTTTATCAGAGCACAAAGCCTGCAGATCTTACCTCTTTTAATCAGAAATTCTCACTTTTACCTTTCTTAGAGAACAAAGCTTTCAGATCTTGCTTCTTTCCTTCAGATCCGACCTCTTTTCTTCAGATCGGGCTTCTTTCTTTTAGCACAAAGCTTTATAAGTCTATTATAACATTGCTCACTAGGGCACAGATCTTCGCACAAGGATTTCAGGTCAACTTTTTGCACAAAGCTTCTTCTTCCTCAGTTCCCAACAATCACAGTTTCAGGTCCCGGGAACGGAACCATTTGTTGGCACAAGGGCAGACCCAGGGTTCAATGCTACAACAGTGTACCAACAAATCCCTAACTACTAGCCCTTTCGGAAACACCTGTGAAGAAGATGAAGTCTCACCCGAGGTAGAGGCAGGGGTGGTTGCAAGACTCGAGTGTCTGCAACCTTAGCTGGGATGTAAATCTGTGATTGTAATACTTAATAAATCTCTTAGCACCGTCAGTTCTTCAATATACAAGCAATATCCACTTCGTTGATAAAACAGAGCTTCACAGTACTCACATTAATATGATGTATTCAAACACTTAGCATCAATAGATAGGTCAGATCTAGTAGATCAAGCACTAAACACATTTGTATGGATCAGATCTAATAGTCACGCATATCATAAGCACAAAGCAAAAGTAGATCTATCTAAGCATATCAAAGCACTTAGCAAATAACATGTGAAAACATCTAGACAAAGCACAAAGTAAGACAACATAGTATTTACGTGGTTCACCCCCACCCTGGGGTTGCATCCACCAACTTTTCTTCTTTATTGTCTTCAGTCAATCAGTTACAAGTGCAAAGCCTTCAAAACCCTTACTCTGCACAGGAAAGAAGATCTGCGTAGCTTGCTAGATCCTTCTTCCTTGTGTTATAGCACTAAGCCTTCCTCAACTTCTTACAACGACTTGCATTTAGCTCTGCAAGTCTCACACGGATACTTCAATCACATATATCTAGCACTTAGCTCCTCAATCTGCCGATCGGTTCTTTCTTATATTGCCTAGACATCTATTTATACTTTACAATCTAGGCCTAAGCATGGGTAAACCCATGGGCCGACATCCCATTCCCATTACATATTCCCAAAAACCAAAAAAGGATCCAAAAGTGGGTTGAGATCCCATGATCTCCACTTCGTCTTGTACTCCTCCTTCGACGGGCTGTCGAAGTCCCAAAATAGGTCAACATGACCAAGAATCTCCCAAAACTTGGTCAAGGGACAACATTGCGTGTCTAAATCCCAAACACAATTAAAAATTAATTAGACAACTCTTTTATGTTGCTTAATTTAATTAAACACAAATTACAACTAAATCGATTCTTCGATGTATTGGCCACATGCCTATCATGCTTTAAACCTTGACATCATAAGTCCTATAGACATACCTGCTCTTTGATCTTACATCTACCTTTTTTGGCATGGAACTAATGGAAGTGGACAACCTAAAATTGATGTGAGGAAGGATGGTCTTTCTCTTTTATAGAAAGGTCAATCTATCTCTCTTTCCTCTATATTTTATAGCCAAAATCTCAAACCAACACTTGAAACATTACTATATTCATGGGAATTGAGATAGAAAGGTGAATAGTCTATTCTTTTTATCATCTCTGTATGTAGGGGTTCGAAACTATACAACCCCAAAAACTATCACGAGGTCAAGTAATAGGTTATCAACCAAACAACAAACACGTCCACCTAAGCAGTCAATAATATCCCCCAACTATGCATGCATGCCAACAAGAAAGAATATGCAAAGCACCCCTCCATGTTGTTATTTAAAAGCACAAAGTTGGATAGTGGAGTTGGACTCGTGTTTCAATATTTGAAGGTTTAACATTCAGGGGGAGGGACACAAAGCAACATTGTGAACCGACATGTATTCCATGTTCCTTCTTCCCCAGTTTGACAATTTATGCGTACACATATTTTGCAGCTGCTCTTGTCTAGCTAACCCAACTTGGTAGAAGGGTATGCATTATTCAAGAGGAAGAAGGACATATACCATGCCTTATATTAGAGTCAATCACTTTGTTATTGGGTGATCTATGCTTAGCCCCAAGCTGATTTTACTGCTACTCTCTATTGGAGATATTACACACCCACCTAGTATTTATTTTCCTATGTTCATTAGTCTATGTTGAGGGCATCCCTTGGTCTGAGATATTATCCTCTATATGATAATATTCTCCCCTAAATGAAGGCGCCACATCCTCTTCAGTCATTTCTCAGTTGTACTTCAGTTAGACTAGTGGAGTCAAGTTTTTCATGGAAAACTTGGAATTATCAGAAAGTGATGCATGTTCACCTTGGAAAAATCACCAGGAGGGTACACTTCACATGAATGAGGATAGGAGAGAACTACACATGTGCATGCATGATATTCTCTCCACTCCACGTGTGTGATCCAATTAATTGATGACTGCATGGTCGGTTAAATAGGACTAGGTGGCATTTCACTCCATTTCAAATCAATTTATATGTCCACATCTCTCTATATCACTACTATGGTGCATTAGTTCATCCATGTAGAGTATATCAGATGTAATTTTCCATTCTCTTTTTTTGGTTAAT
The DNA here is from genome assembly GCA_009831015.1 of Picea engelmannii. Lineage (NCBI taxonomy): Eukaryota > Viridiplantae > Streptophyta > Pinopsida > Pinales > Pinaceae > Picea > Picea engelmannii. The sequence goes on along the minus strand of ML789507.1, from coordinate 301,169 downwards.
ACAATTCTTTTCATTCTTTCTCCAATTCCTCTCTCAAATTTGTGAGTTTGTTGTTCATTGTTTCTAGCTAGATTTTCTATGCAGGTTTCACTATGATTTCACATGGTATCAGATCTCACAGGTGCTAGGAAGAAGGCACACAAAATATCTATTGCAGGTATAGAAGATTGAAGCAATCATAAAGAATGGAATTCTGCCATCATCAATTCTTACGACATACAACTACTTTGATTGGAAGCCAAAGGTTCTACTTCAACTCAGAAGGATACGCTTATATTGAATAACTATGGCAAGAGAAACTTAACCCACATCTACCATTAAGAAAACCAAACTTCAACCACATGGAAATCCTTCGGTCTCCTTTTCTTATCTATGTTGAATCATCTACAACTCCAAATGACGTTTGGAATACTTTAGAGGGTTTGTTTAGAAAGCAAGATGAGATGTGTGGTCATATTCTTGAGAATGAGTTAAACTCATTAGGTCCAAGTAGTTTCGAGATTATCCAAGAATTCTTCATGAGGTTCAAATCATTGTTGCTTCAACTCAAAGGATACGGGAACGATAAATCAAAGAAAGAAAATCAGTTCATTCTTGCTATTCTATCAAAGTTGGGTCCATACTATGTTGTATTCATCTCCACTTTTCACACGGTAAGGATTACACTGGGTGCAACTTAGAAAATGCCCACATTGGATTCATTCATGGAGTCCTTGATACATGAACAAGACAAGCTCATCAAAATGGGAACACTCAAAAACTCCAAAGTGCATGCACTTTATGTGCATGAAAGTGGCAAGATTAAATCTAAATCCAAACATAAATCAAAGGGAAAGGAGGATCCTTGTCCAAGAATGGGAGGAAACTTCAAACCTTCTGATGAATATTCCAAGTCAAAAGCGGGAAAGGGAAAGAAATGGAAATCAAAGTGAAATTATTGCAATCGTGGTTATCATCATTGTATATTTTAAACTTGTACAATATTTACTACAAACAGATTTACAGTAAAAGAATAGAAAAGATACAATGGAAAATACACACATTACACAGAGATTTTTCCACTGGAAACCCAAACCAGGATTCTCCGGGAAAGCCAACATATTCTATATTCATTCATAGTGATACATTGTTTACAATACAATATACATATAGGAGCCAGCGGCATCCAAAACTCTAACCCGATGACCCAGATTAGTCAACAACCCTAATTCCTTAACCAAAAATAGAAAACCATCGGCAAAAATCATGTGCCGAAAAACCTCCCAACAATGGACATGAAAATCAATATGACACGAAAAATGAGGAAAAAAGTGACACGTTTCTCGAGGCAAAAAAAATTCTCGGGGGTGTTTCCCCCCAACCCCCACACGGGGGGTTATCACCCCCCTGCACGCCCGGTGAAACTTAGCACACACTACACCTAGTCGTGCAAAGAGTATAACGTATACCCAACATTCTCTCACTTGTTGTTTTCTTTGCATATCGGGGGTTACAGGGTTACAAGGTTACATAGTCAACAATCCAGGGCAGCAATGCCCATGGATCCTCTACACCAAGAGAACTTCTCAATGCTCACAGATTTTATTAATGAATCTACAACATTCTTCAAAGTGTCCACCTTCATCAATAAGTCTTTCTTTTCTTCAACCATGTCTCTCACAAAGTGATATTGAATATCAATATGGTTTGTCTTTGAATTATAAGTTGGGTTCTTCGCTAGAAAAATTGCACTTTGACTGTCACAATCTATCCTTACAGCTTGTTTTACCAACACAATACCTGAACACGATCTTTGTAACCATATTGCTTCCTTACTTGCATGAGTGGTTTCCATATATTCATCTTCTGTACTTGAAAGTGCCACTACAGCTTATCTTTTGCTCATCCAATGGATTTCTCCTCTAAACAGGATAAACACATACCCACTTGTAGATATCCTACGATCTAGATCTCCTACTTTGTTCAATACTAGTCTTCCTTGGTAGCACAATCCATAGCTAGCAGTGCCACGCAAATACCTGAAAAACCTTTTTAATGTTGTCGTATGCTCCTTCCCTAGTTTTGACATATACCTGCACAAAACTCCCACTACATGTGCAATGTCTGGTCAAGTACAGACCATTGCATACATCAAACTCCCAACTGCACTCACATAAGGAAAATGAGACATGTCCTCCTCCTCTTCTTGTGTCTTAGGAAACTGATCCGCGGATAAGTTTACACCCACATGAATAGGGACCTTTATCGGTTTACATTCCTACATATTAAACCTCTACAATATTGTCTCGACATGTTTTCTCTGATTTAACCAGAGTTTCCTCTTTTTCCGATCTCTTTTAATTTCCATGCCTAAAATTAAATTTGAAGCACTGAGATCCTTCACGTCAAACTTAGAGGACAACTAAGTTTTCACATCTTGGATAATTTGTTTGTTGTTTCCTATTAGCAACATGTCATCCACATACAAGACCAAATAAATCAAATGATCACCAATTAATTTAAAATACACACAGTGATCCTCTTTTCTTCTTGTGAAGCCAAGTCCCAGCATATAAGTATCAAATTTTTCACACCACGTTCTTGGTGATTGTTTTAAACCATACATGGAATTTTTCATCTTGCATATCAGCTCCTTCTTTCCCTTCATGGAAAAACCTTCAGGTTGCTTCATATAGATTTCTTCTTCCAGATCCCCATGTATGAATGTTATCTTCACATCCATCTATTCTACTTCAAAATCAAATGTAGCAGCAACAAATAATAGAAATATTATAGAAGTTAACTTGGCAACATGAGAAAAAATCTCACCAAAATCAATTCCCTCAACCTAGGAATAACCGTTTACTACTAACCGAGCATTTTATTTATCCACTTTTCCTTCTACATTCAGATTCTTTTTAAATACCTATTTGTTTCCAATGGGATTTCTTCCAGTCAGCATCTCCACTAGATCCCAAGCCTCATTCTTATACAAGGCTACCATTTCTTCATCCATGGCCTTTTTCCAGAGCTTTCCATCCTCTAAATAAATTGCCTCCCTGACATTTCTAGGATCATCATCAGTAATAGACAAAGAAAAATTTGAACGAAAATTAGATGGAGTATACCTTTCCAGTATCCTTCTTTCTCGAATCAATCTCCTCAATACTGGAGTATGAGGATCTTCTTCTTCAGATTCTTCTTCTTCTGTAGAGTCTGATTCATCATCCTTTAAATCAAACTCTATTTTCTCTGGTTCTTCCTTACTTGGTAGGACTTTTTGTTTAACAACATTCTTCATTTCTCTAAATACCACATCTCAACTATACACAACCTTCTTAGTTTCTGTGTTCCAAATCTTATAACCTTTGAGACCATCTTTATACCCAATAAAGATACACTTTTCAGCCTTCTTATCTAGCTTACTCTTGTTTTCCTTTGGAACATGAACATAGGCCTCACAGCCAAATACCTTGAGATGTGTGAGAGAAGGTTTCTTACCAGTCCATACCTCTTGTGGATTCTTGTCATCCAGTGTTGATGAGGGTGATTTGTTGACCAGGTAGCATGCAGTACCCACTGCCTCTACCCAGAATTCTTGCCCTAACCCTACACCATTGAGCATGCACCTTGCTTTTTCTATCAACTTCATATTCAATCTTTCTGCAACTCCATTTTGTTGAGGTGTATATAGAGTAGTCTTCTCCCTTTCTATACCGCACTTCTTACAGAAATATTCAAATTCATTCCCATGGAACTCTCCGCCATTATATGTCCTCAACACCTTAATTATTTTCTCTATTTGATTCTCAACAAGAGCCTTAAACTCTTTAAACCTGTCAAAGACTTCATATTTCTTCCTAAGGAAATATATCCAAGCATTCCTTGAGAATTCATCTATAAATGAGACATAGTACACAGAGTTTCCCAATGATGGAACCAACACATGTCCAAACACATCATTGTGAACTAGCTATAAAATTCTTTCTTCCCTCGTTGCACAAGAGGGGAATCTTACCCGATTTTGCTTACCATATACACAATGTTCACAAAAATAAAAATCCAAAGAGTAGTTAGACATACCTTCAACCATACCTTTATCGTGTAGTAGTCAAAGACCCTTCTCTCCGATATGCCACAGTCTTTGATGCCACAACAAAAATTTTTCTCCAAAGACTGTAGGATTTCTTTCTTCTTCAACTCCAATATCAAGAAAAATGGAACTATTACACCCATCACTAATAGTGCTTCCTTGAAAATTATACAGAGTTCCAAACCGAACTCCCTTCAGCAGTACCATTGCTCCTCAAACCATCCTGCAAGTTTCCTTTTCAAAAATTGTTTTTACCCCTGCATCGTCCATTTTGCTTAAAAAAATCAAATTTATGGCCAAGCATGGGATGTGAAAAACACCAGGTAGTGTTCTAATCCTTCCATCTATGAGCCTCAGCTTAACTTTTCCTCATCCTATGATTCTAGATGTCGAATTATCACCTAGGAAAACATTACCTCCATCATACATTTCATATTCACAGAACCACTCTCTGTGGGGAGTCATATCAAATGATGCACCTAAGTCAACCAACCGTGCCTCATGATATGCATGTGTGCTTGAAGAATCCAAATACACATCCCCTCCTTCTTCCTTGGAGGTCTTTTCTTCTGTAGAATGAGCTTCTTCAGATCCCTTCTTTTTCTCAATTTTGGATCTACACAGCTTCTTGTAGTGTCCTTCTTTTCCACATCTCCAACATACCTTTAAAAACTTTCTGAGAGATTTAGATTTGTAAATGTGTTGTTGAACCTGTACATAATAGATCTAGCTAAACAATAATACACACATTTGCAGAGAGAATTGGAGAAAGAAGAAGAAGGAGAGAAAGAATGGAAGAATTCTCATTAACTATATTCCACACTCAAAGAGTGAATAATTTACAATATATATATAGAATAAATGAGTAACTAATGAGCCATAGTGGTGGTCTAGATTGATCTGGACACACACCAAAAGTTACAAGAGTAAACTGCCACCTAGTCTAGTCTCTCAAGCAGTTACGGGAGTGAACTGCCACCTAGTTGAGTTAACTAGTCAACTATTATTCAGTTAACTGACTGAACAAAGAGTAGTGAGTTGTTGATGATCCCAATGTTGCATGGTTACAAAACCAATGCAACATCTAAACTCAACTCAACTAGTCAAACTGAAGTGTCAACTGAAAGAGAATATTCTTCAGGTGGAATATTCTCCCCTAAAATATAGGAGACTAGATAATGATTAATTATGACTAATAAACAAGTAAAAACCTTAGTAAAAATAAATCCTAGGTGTGTGTGAAGTAACTCCAACACCCCCCCCCCGAACATCACTATGGTGAAAATAAAGAATGGGTCTCGGCTACAAGGCCATGTTAGGTACCCAAATACAAAAGATACACTGAACTAAACGAGGAAAGAGGGAAAACCTCATGGGAACAAAACCCTCCCTCAAATTACAATGCATAAATTAAAAAATGATAAGGAACAAAAGGCAGTTGCTAAGCAACCATGTCCTTCACTCCAAGAAGACCTCGCAACTGTGCAAGTTTGTGCTCTTTGAAGATTTTGTTGAAGATGTAGATGTTTGCACGGATCTGTTGAAGTATATGCATCATTGATATTTCCACACATATCCACTTTATCTTCTTGTACTGAATAATATCCAAATAAATTTTGGATGAAATTTTGAAAACTGTACGGCCGTTTCCAGAAAAATGCTGAAATTTTGTTGATTTTAAAAAGATCATAACTTCACTTTCCGGACTCCGTTTCGGGTGATTTTTTTTTTTTAAATTGGATATTTTCCCGAGAGGAATTCAAATATCCAATTTCTTTCTACAAATGTTTCTTAGAAAATATCAGAATGGCGCCTGATGTGCGAGACTCTCTTTTTGTCTCCTGGGATGCATGCATGGTGCATGCAACAGTGTCTGCATGTGACTCCTGAGATGCATGCCATATATCTTCCACATGAATTTCAGAAAATAAATCTGAAATGGAGTAGACATCATCTTCAATTATTGGAATACAAATTTCTGCAAAAACTTTTGTAGAAGACTTCATAATAAGAGGCTTGATCTTCTGATGGCTTCTCTTCTGGCTCTATCTGTTCGACCTCCTGCATGAAATCTTCACAATATTATTTATTCCCAAATAGAACCTCCAATATGGTCCATAATTCATTTGGATTTAATCCTTGTGATTCTTCATATACTTGATGGAAAAGTTCGGGAGAAACAGACATGCCGATACTTCCTATGGTCATATCTTGTCTATTGAGAAAGTCATTTTTCTCATCGACAGAATTAGGCTCTACCTCCATTGCCATGGTTATTTGGTATAGGCCTTTGCATCTTAGCAGAAGAAAAAATTTTGGCTTCCATTCCAAATAGTTATGAGGCGTGAGAAGTATTTCTGGCGAATAATCCATCTTTTGTTGTCTTCAATCTTTTGTACCTGCAAAAATAATTTGGTGTAGTTTTTGCTTAGCAGTCTGTCGTCTCTGATACCATGTAAATGTGTTGAACCTGTACAGAATAGATCTAGCTAAACAATAATACACACATTTGCAAAGAGAATTGGAGAATGAAGAAGAAGGAGAGAAAGAATGGAAGAATTATCGTTAACCGTATTCCACACTCAAAGAATGAATAATTTACAATATATATAGAATAAATGAGTAACTAATGAGCCATAGTGGTGGTCTAGATTGATCTGGACACACACCAGCAGTTACAAGAGTAAATTGTCACCTAGTCTAGTCTCTCAGGCAATTACGGGAGTGAACTGCCACCTCTCATTCTCAGGTTATACAACTTCTTTATCAAGAAAAGTTTATTTACTAGGGACTTAGACTGATACAACTTCCCCAACTTATCCCATAAATATTTCGTTGTATCTTCCTCTGACATATTCAATAATACTGAATCTAAGAGACATGGTTGGATTGTTCTCTTCGCCTTTTGATCCAACTTTTTCCAATCATTTGTTGAATTTCCTATAGGTACAGTATATGGATCCACCACGATCCACTAATCTTTGTCCACCAGTAGATCTTCCATCTTGAGCTTCCACAACTCAAAACTTTGTCCATTAAACTTCTAGATCTCCATTTTCGAACTGCTCACCATTTCTTTTCACCTGAAAAATCAATACCACAAATCTCCCACTGTAATAAGGATTATCACAGTCCTGAGCCAAACCCTTGACTACAAAGGCATCCCCTTGAAGCCAACAAAGCTTTGATACCATATGTAGATTTTAATCTTGTATAATATTTACTGCAAACAGATTTTCAGTAAAAGAACAGAGAAGATACAATGGAAAATACATGCATTACACAGAGATTTTTCCCCTGGAAACCCAAACCGAGAAAACTAGCATATTCCATATTCATTCATAGTGATACATTGTTTACAATACAATATACATATAGGATCCAACGGTATCCAAAACCATAACCCAATGACCTGGATTAGTTAATAACCCTAATTCTTTAACAGGAATAGAAAACCATTGGAAAAAACCATGTGCCAAAAATCGCCCAACAATGGACACAAAAATCAAGGGGACAAAAAAACAAGGCAAAAATGTGACATGTTTCCCAAGGCAAAAAAAAATCTCTAGGGCATTGCACCCCCCTCAAACCCCCCTGCACACTCGGGGCAACGTAGTATAAACTACACCTAGTCGTGCCAAGAATATAACATATACCCAACAATCATGAGTCCTCTTGCATGAAGAAAACCATTGACCTCATGGTACAAACACTCTAGCAGAACAATCTTGGAGACTGCATTCTAGAGAATGCCAAGAAGAAAACGCACCAGAAAACTGAGGTAATGTGCATGTTTTAATCGAAATTAATTCTTCTCTGGATGCATGGATCATTGATTTAGGATAATCACATCACATGGCAGTCACAAAATATCTCATTCAATCTTTAAAATCATGCACGGGTCCTCCCATTCTAATGGGATATTACTCTCCAGTAGAAGTCTCTGGACAAGGGAGAGTAGATCTTGAAAATGAAATTTTTGAGAATGTCTTGCATATTCATAAACTCTTCGTAAATATACTCTATGTTTACCAAATCACATATTCAAGCACAATGAAGAGGGTTGAATTCACCCCCAGCTCTGTGACAATATCTAACATGGAAGGCAACTCTCAAGTTGTTGGTGGTGAGGCAAATCATTAGTCTAGATTGTACACATTCTCTAAATGTGTTGCTAAATCACTTTCTGAATTGCTACTAACTCATGCCAATGATGATAGTAGACTTTGGCATGAATGATTTGGGCACTTAAATTTTAGGTACATGCAACAACTCAGCAAATAAGGGACGGTGAAAGGTTTTTCGAACATACAATTTTATAAAGGAGTTTGTCAAGGATGTGTTCTTAGCAAGCATCCACAAGAGAAATTTGAGAAAGGGAAGGCAAGGAGGGCCTCCTCTCCCTTGGATCTTGTTCACAGTGACCTCATGGGGACTTTCCCTCATCCTTCCATAAGAAAGGAAAAATATGTGTTGACTTTTATTGATGATTACTTAAGGCACACTTGAGTATATTTTCTCAAGTAAAAATATGAAGTGTTTAAGCATCTCAAGGATTTCAAAGCACATGCAGAGAAGCAATTTGGGAAGATGATCAATAC
>ML789507.1:274429-292435 GCA_009831015.1 Picea engelmannii | reverse complement strand
GTGCGTAAACAAGGATGTATAACATCTTTGTGGTGAAGCATGTATTCAGTTGTAGCACATATTTCTATACACTCCACAATAGAACGGGGTAGCTAAGAGGAAGAACTGATCTCTAAAAGAGATGGTAAGTTGCATGTTGCATGCAAAGTCCCTTCACTCTAAAATTTGGGCGAAAGCAATAAAGTATGCCAATACATATGAAATATATCTCCTCTCAAATTTTTGAAAGGAGAGACATCTTACGAAGCCTAGAGCGGCATGAAGTTGGAAGTCAGACACTTCCACATCTTTCGATCTCGTGCATGGGCTCACATACCTTCAAAAAAGAGGAAGGATTTGGAACCTCAAGCAAAGAATGCATATTTGTGGGTTATCGTAAAGTTATAAATGGATACAAACTAATAGATCCTTCAACATACCAGTTTATCATTAAAAGGAGTGTCTAGTTTGAAGAAAGTCACATGCATGCATCTTAGGAACAATATGCAGAAACTTTTGTGATTCTTCTTGTAGAATATCTCAGAGATGATGCATCATGTCACTTGGATCAGATTTCAGATCTCATTTTCAAATCTGATTTGAAATGTCATGATTCATCCGGATTTATGAGTGGAACAAAATGAATAATAGACTGAATACAATAACACAGAGATACGGAGAACAACAAAGGATATACAGTGAACAATAACTTATATTAAATAAATAAAATAGGTTGAAACTGTAAAACTGCAGAACTGAAAACAACTTGCTCGAATGGTGGTAGTTATCTCTGAGAAGAGATGTGGCTGCTACACACATACCTCTAAGAAGAATGATTGTAATGAGGCTCCAGAGACCTTTTTAACATTACTCATGAATGCCAAAACCCTAGACATCCAAAAACCTAACCCTAGGAGATGAAATTCCAAAAGTTATGTGGGCCCCGATGGGTAAGTTGGTACCTCAACTTCTCGGGGTCATAAATTTTGCTTACGACCTTCATTTTAGGTGTGCGATAACTCGTTTGAAAGGTCTTTTGAGAACTACACATTATGTCATCAAACTCTGACTCCATCTACAATTTGACTGTGCAAGCCAAAAAAAACAATGTTTAGGGCCCCAAAACATCCCTCGAAGTATAGAAAGATGTATTGACATGAAAACTTCCATAATAAGCCAGTTGGATTAGGTGGGAGGCCACCAATCTCCACGTGGAAGTTGTGTAGGGCTACAGATATCCCCGAAAGTGTAGAACCCACAATTACAAAGCATTACAGAGCATTTTTTGAACTAAAAATAGTCAAGAGGAGCCAGTTGGAATAGGTGGGTGGCCACCAATATCCACCCGAATCAATTTTCCCCCCTTGGGAAGAAATGGTCTAAATTGCATTGAGTGCCCCCATTAGGTGAGGAAACTTCTATTGAATTTGGCCCCGGGTGAGCCACTTTCCTTGGTGTAGGAGTTGCCCTGCCTTGACAACCCGATAAAGTTGGATCCTCTATTGGTGAGTTCCCTTGACTTGTGTGTCCACTATCTGATCAGTGGATGCATGTTCCACACAGTCGGGGTTGACCTATGTTGGTGTCAATTGTTTTGTGATCTCTGAGGTGTCCAAAAATGGTGAAAAATATGGTCGAAGGAGGTCCACGTTGAACATTGGGTGCAAGCCAAGGAAGGGTGGAGTATTGAGATCAAAAGCATTGCTACCCACAGCCTTGGTGATAGCGTAAGGCCCATAGCGAAGTGGGTGGAGATTTTTATGGGGCCCTGTAAGGTGCTCTTTCTGCAAATGTAACTAGACCTTGTCTCCCACCTGAAACTAGTGTGGTACCCAGTGTTGTTCATGGTGTTGCTTGTATTCAGCATTGGCTTTCTGCAAAATCTCATGGACTTGTTGGTGGATGTGTTGAATCCACTCAATGAATCTGGTGGCTTTGTTCGCCTCATACTAAACATGGAAAGATTCAGCCTGTGTGGTTGCAAGAGGTAGTGCAACATCAATAGGACCCAATGGTTGGAATCCCAGCCCCACCTAAAATGGGCTATGGTCAGTGGAGCTATGGAGAGCCCTCTTGTAGTTGTGTTGAGCATAAGGAAGACTCTCATCCCATGTATGTAGATTCTTAGAGTTTTACATGTGCAGGATGTGCACAATCATTTGATTAACAACCTCTATCTAGCCATCGGTTTAGGGGTGGAAAGAAGTGGATTTAGTGATCTTGGTGTCCAACATTGGCTAGATACTCGACCAAAATGTGATGAGGAACATGTTGTCCCGATATGAGGTGATGGTCTGTGGTATCCAAAAATGGACCCACACCGGTTCGAAGAAGAGCTTGGAAATATCTGTCCTTGTGATGCTCTTCTTGCAAGCTGTGATAATGGCCATCTTCAAAAATTGATCAACCACCACAAATACATAATCATTGTCATTCTTGGTGGATGGAAGGCCAGACATGTAATCCATCGAGATGGATTCCCAAGGCCTCTCGGGAGTATGAAGAGGGGTGTATAAGCCATGCTTCTTGATGGATGGCTTAGCAATGCCACAGGTAGTGCAAGATCTAATATACTTGCTGACATCTTGTCGAAGTTTTGGCCCATAAAAATATTTATGTAGAATGACCATAGTTTTCTCCATGCCAAAATGTCATGCCATTTGACTATAGTGAGCCTCCCAAATTAGCTTTGCACGCTCGCTTGTGGGAACACAGAGGTGGCCCAGATTGCAAAACAGGATGTGAACATCGGTGACATTTGCTCATGTATCCAAGAGCTAATAGGTGGTGGCGAAGTCAGGGTCATGCTGATAAAGTTGGGGCCACTCAGATGCCTCATGCCCACATGAATGGAGCACAGTGGTGAGTGCAACAATGGGAGGGTGACTGTGGCATTCAGCGACATGATTTGTGCTACTTGTTTTATACTTGATGTTGATATGGAATTGTTGTAGGTATGTGGACCACTTTTGATGGTGGTCGTTATGCAACTTCCCTTGTGTCTGTATGAACTGCAAAGGCTTATGATCAGTGTGGATGATTGTCTCCTTTCCCAGAATGTAATGTTTCCATTGATGGCATGCTTGCACAATGGAATACATTTCTTTGTCATAGGTGGGGTATTTCCAAACAGTATCTGAGAGTGTCTCACTATGGTATGCTATTGGATAACCATGTTGAGTGAGAAATACACCTACAACATAGTTGGAGGCATCAGTCTCAATCTCGAAAAGTTGTTGCATATTAGGTAAGGAGAGTATTGGAGTTGAGCACAAGCGATGCTTCAAACCATCAAATGCTTGTTAATGTGCCTAACTTTTCCTTTCCAGTGCCCTTGGTTACGTGTTTGAGGGCCCATGCAATATGGTAGAATCCCAACACAAACCTTCAGTAGAAGTTGGAAAGTCCCAAGAAGATCTGAAACTCTGTTAGTGTGGTCGGGGTTGGTCAGTCATGAATGCCTTGGATCTTATTTTAATCCACATGTACCCCGTGCTCATCAACAATGTAGCCCAAGTATTGGACCATGTTCATGCAAAAGCAGGATTTTTCCAAGTTGGCATATAGCTTGTGTTGTCATAGAGTGCCCAAAACCTATTGAATATGTTACATGTGCTCCTCCCAAGATATGTTGAAGAAGAGGATGTCATCCATATATACCACCACAAAAGAGTTGGTGAAGGGTCTCAATATATCATCCATCAATCTCATGAAATTTGTTAGTGCATTTGTTAATCCAAAGGGCATGACCAACCATTCGAAGAAACCTTCTTTAGATTTGAAAGTTATCTTCTATACATCAGTTGGTTCAATGGGAACCTAATGGTAGCCAGACTTTAGGTCAATCTTGTTGAAGAACCTTTCCCCTTTGAGTTGGTCAAGAAGGTCATCAATTCGAGGAATTGGGTACCACTTCTGGACTGTGATTTTGTTTAATGCTATGTAATCAATGTAGAGCCACCAGGTCCCGTCTTTCCTTTGCACCAACACAATCGAGCTTCCACAAGGGGAGGAGCTAGGTTGGATGTGCCCCTTTTGAAGAATCTATTGGATCCGGTGCTTGATTTCGTCATTTTCCATCAACAAGCGACGATAGACTAATCCATTACGCAGTGGTGCACAGGGGGATAGATCAATTGGATGCTTGACTTGGCAGTGCGTCGATACCCTGGTGGGTGAGAAGAAGATGTCTATGTACTCTTCCATGATCTCATCCACTTTCTTCTGCTGCAAAGAGAGGCTCTGTGTAGAGGTCAAAGATGTGGCGACAACCTTATGCTTACTGCGAGCACAGATCACAAAGAAGACGAACTTCCCGGTTTATGAAATGACCTTGTTGCATTGCTTAGCAAATATTAAAGAAATAGCGGTAGGAGGTGCTACCTATGGTATTTTAATACCCCAAGGTCGAGCCCCTTTTGAATTGTAACTATGTTTTTAGGATGGTGAGCCAAGTGGTGATAAGCTAGGAGGCTTATGTGTTGATTAGGCCGGAAAGCCTAGATGCAAAGGCCGGTGAGCTTGTTTTTGTACATGTAATCACTCATATCATTAATAAAATTACATCGTTGTGTGTAGACCGACCACAATGGCAGAGTATGGGGGACTAAGTTCCAATAGGTAGGGAAAGGGAAGGGGCTAAGAGCCTAGGGAAAAGGGCTAAGCTAGAGGGCTTATCTCTAAGAGAATGATATTATATTATTATTTCCTAAAGACTAAGGTTTGGGAAATAAATGAAGTTATCTTAATTTCCTGTGGGAAGGGGAAACAGATGGTAAGTGGAGCTCATGCATCTTCGTGAAGACAGGTGTCTGATTTGGGACATGCAGTTTTATGTGGGAAAATAGTTCGTTTGGGGGGGGCCTCATCGTGCTTGACATGCTTCCCACGCACTCATAGACTCACGCACTGAGCCATCTTTCTATCCATGCACTCGATACTGAGCACGCAGTTAACCTTCCCCTCCACCATTGACCCATGTTCATGAATGCACGAGAGGGAAAACCTATGAAGAATTGAGTTAAACCATACTTCATGAGAAGCACAGTGTGCTCGTACATTGTATGAGTCGTGTTGAACCTTAGTGGTCTTTTGTTGCTACCAACACAACCCTTTTGATTGAGTATATCCAATTTCCAACCTCTGCTCCTTATATTTTTTTATGCTACCCTCACTGATCTCATGGTTGGTCATCCAATGAACTTAATCGAAGAGGTGGGTTGTCAGGCCCATGGGATTGAAGAAGCAAGTTGTCAGGCCTATGAGAAACTCTCTCCAGGTGAGAGAGGTTGTTGGGGAAGTGATTTTCCCAGAGGGATCCTCACTGCATTTGTAGTTCTATGAGACTTCTTGTCTGTCATGTTATCGGAGCCCTGGAAGGGGAGTGGGGCAGCTGAAGGGTTGTTGAGAAAAGAAGGGGCACACTCCCTGGGGTGGGATAGTCATGTGGGGAATGAGGGACTATAAATTGTGGATGTGAGTGGACTCTTGGGGATAGAATCCTTCCTAGAGACCTTGTAACCTCAACCTAACCTAGGATTCCCTTTATTCTTGGTGAAGTTTAGCCCCAGCTCAAGGGTGACCCACTGCTGATAGCTTGGAGTAGCGTGGTCTAAGGCTGGGAGGTCCATGGAAGGTCTGAACGCAATTGGTGGACATCAATTAAAAGATAAGTATCAATCGTGTTAATGTCACAGGTTGTGTTTAATAAGTACATGTATGTTATTTATAAGAATTGCATGTGTTTGTTGCATGTATGTTTTACTATTAATTATGCATGAATCTGTGTATTAGTAGAATGCATATTATCTGTTTAAGTTATATGTATTATGTTCCACAAATATCCTTTTGTGACATAGCCCAACATGTCTATGCCTGGGTATGGACAGTTTTTACTTTAAAGCTCGAACAGAGCAGAGACTGTAATCGCATGCACCGGCCTGGGTGGTTGGGGTGGTTACAAATTGGTATCAAAGCCCATGGTTTCAACACTGAACCTGGACAAGCCATGTATGAGTAAATTGAAGTTACAAAGTGTCCGAAGGGTGTTGAGATAATACTTGGACAGTATTTGAAATCTTAGGAGGTGTGGCAGATAGGGAAGCCACAAAATTTAAATTTGGGTTGTTGGATTTGTTCAAGAAGGGAAAGACCCCTCACAATCATTGGATCCGGAGAAGCTGCATGGAGGTTAAGCACTGAAGTCCTTAGGACTTCGCCCCTCTGGTCATTTTAAAATTGAAGCAGAAAGAACCTCTGAAGCCTGGAGCTCCGAATTCCCAGAGCCTTGAAGTCCCAAAGCCCCAGGAAGTACCTGTTCAGAAATCTTCTTGTTCAGGGGTTGGGTGAAATTAGGTAGAGATAACCTCCGAAGTCTCGGAGCCCTAAAGTCCTGAAGTCCTGGGAAGTAGTTATTCAGCGGTTCGGAGTTCGGGAGAAACATGGTGATAAGCCAAAAAATCCATCGAAGCCCAGAGCTACGAAGTGTCGAAGCACAGGGTATGACATGGCATTATGACATCACCACGGGTGACATGGACCTACATTAGTCATGCCACGTGTCAGTCAGATTTGTACTTTTGAGGAACTTGTTGGACCAATAGCAATCTGACACGTGGGGGCCACGTGTCACCATTTTATATGATGATAGTTGTACCATGTTGACCCCAGAAAGTTAAGAGGTTTGGGAGTTTGGAGTTTGGAGGGATTAAGTGAAGAAACTATTAAATCGGAGTAAATCCAGACCATCCATTGTGGGAGACGCATGTCTACACATTAGCCAATTCATAAATTTAGCGTTCTGTGGTTATGGTGTGTGTTGGAGTGGGAACTCTCGAAGCCCGAAGTGTTGAAGTCCGGGAATGCCCGAATTATGTAGCATGATGATATCACCTGGGGTGACGTGGACTTGTTCAAAAATTCATCGTTTGGAAGATTTGAAGGGTGATGTAGAAGAAACCTCTGAAGTATCGGAGCCCTGAAGTCTCGAAACTTTAGGGAACATGCATTCATAAAATTTAGCATTCAAGGGTATGCGTGTATGTTGTTGCAGTATCTTTTGAAGCCCGAAGCACCAGAACACCAAAGTAGTGATGCTCTGAAGTGTCGCTCTGGGAGTTCACTAGTTCGACTTTCGAAGAAGAATGTTATGTGGAGTTGGAAAAACTTTGGAAGCTTGAAGTTCCAAATTCATGGAGGTGACGCAATCTACTGATGTCACCTGGGGTGATGTAGACACACGAGATATGTTCCATGTGTCATCATTTTTCAAGTTGTTCAAGGGCCCTTCATGCCCAACAAGAGTTGACACGTGTCATTCGTTCGATGGAGCCATGTGTCCTCTCTGTAACTATGCCATACGGCACACTGATGTGTGGTTGTTGATTAGACTCTGGCAGTTCGCCAGTTCAATGATCATAATAAATAATAGAAGGTTCAGTCAGAGCTTTCGAATCCTAAAACTTCGAAGTAGCGGAGCCCCGAAGCTCTGAAGGTGTACTGCACAATTAGTTCACCAGTTCGACAGTCTGGGGGTTTTGTGATGTGTAGAAGGAAAACCTATGAAGCCCGAAGTTTCAGATCCCCTGAGACCTAAAGCACAGGATAAGCACTTTGCAGCCAGCACTCGATCACCGCCCGTGGTCACATGCGTTTGGGGGTCGAAGAAAAGGGCTAGTGCCCGAAAATTGTTTTTAAATAATAGAAAAGGGCTTAAAGAGGGACTCTGTTGGATTTCAAATGGTTTGTACCTGCATCAAAAGACATATTAAAGACTTGGGAACTTTATGATAGGATCCAACAAGGATATAAGATCATTTTAGCTCAAAGGAAAGAGATTAGTTGCACAAGCAGTGCATTAGAGAAAAAGCACAAGTTTTAAAGGACGATAATTTTTTGCTCAAATCTCAGAATTGAGCAAGGAAGTAGTTGTTGGACACGTCGACTATGCTAAGAGGAGGGGGGGGTGAACAGTGTAGTGCTCTTTTTCAAAACATCCCCTTCAAAAACAATTTTAGTTAGCAATCACCATTTACTCATTACTTATTGTTGCCATTTATAATCAGTTAAATGTGAACATGCATCAGCAACATATATCATCAATAAATCATCACCCCAAGGAACACAAAGAACACAAGATGTATGTTCAATTTTATTTTTATTACAAACTACAATCCTTGGGTTATCAGCAACAACTGAATAGAGTACAACTCTACAAGAGCACCAGTTCTATAATGAAAGACTCATCTTACACCCTCAGCACCAACTGAGATGAGGCAACAATCCTCAACAGATATCATTCTGTCAACATGTACGCGACCTGTCGGTAGTGCAACACGCGTATGTATGTGCCCTACTAGTAATACAGCTCGAGTATGTACATGGCCAGTCTGCACTACAGCATGCGTATCACTTCTGAGTTACTTAGGGTTTTCTCTTCAAGATGAACTCATATCCTCTACAACCTTCAATCACATTCTCTTATGTCTCTCACTGTCCAATCTGACTCATAACCAATCACAATATATACAATCTCTCCAACAACTTACTCATGCTCCTCAACCATACAATATGAATGTTACTCAATCATGTATAAGCAATCAGCATGCTATAGCAATCATATCAGTACTAAATCATAAGAGTGTCGCTCACTCCATAAGTCAACACAAACCAAATCACAACATCCATGTCAAGAATGCCTTAATCATTCACCACACAACAATCAAGAGTATCCATCAAGACAACAATGTAACCATACCAGAGTTTCTATGGCAGATCTGAGCCCATAGAATGCAGATCTAGAACCTGCTTCAGTCTTCAAGAGCCTGGAACCAGCTCACACACAAGTCTTCATGACTTCATCCACTGTACATGCTATGTCCTCATTCAACCTGCGTATGTATGTGCCCTAGTTCACTTCAGCCCGCGTATACCTCAGAAACTAGGGTTTCTGAACTTCCGATATTTTTGTCGTCATTATCTCAGACTTACCAAAACTTTGATGCGTCCATAAGATCTTCCATATCTCCTCTCTCTCAGAATAGATCTTCAATACATGCTCAAGAGACCCCTTGCCTCTTATGTATACTCTCCAAGTAGCTTCCTTAGAAGCATCTTCTAGGTCACTTGGCCCTCATAGCCACTTTGTCCACATAGTCACTTATGTTCAACTTTTCCCAATTTTCCACTTGTCCATATATCCAATAGCCACTTGACCACTTAACCCTCTTTCCTCATTTTAGGGTTAACCTTTTCATAACTACTTTCCATAAATAGAAAGTTCTCCATTTATTTGATTATTAAAATGAACTTCCTTGACTTTGTCACTTTACTTTATTATTTAAATAATCACTTCTCTTTACTTAAATAATATCTTCTTTGTAGGCATTTTGACTTTTTTGACCTTTTGGGGCTTCAAGTCATCATATGAGGGTCCTCCAACTTTGTAGGGCCATAACTCTCAAACCACGAGGAGTTATGTGACATTTCACATACCACCGGAAATGGCATGACAAGCACTATCCATATAGGATAGTTTCACTAAAAAATTCATTGATCTTCATCTCATTATTCCACATATAAGCATGGGTTCTCTAACCATACTTCTCAGATAACTCAACTGCAAAGCGTCTTCCCATGAGGACTTTCACCATAAGGGGACCACTTTGGAGTTCATCCATTTGTACTCCTCATCAATCATGATAAGACAATAATGAGTCATCTTTACATCAAACCAACCATGCATCATATATCAAAGAGACCACATCGATCCATCTTCATCTATGCATCACATATCAATGACAACTCATTGATCCATCTTCATTTATGCATATCAATGACAACTCATTGATCCATATGCATGAAATCATATGACTATGATTCCACTTGACATCTATCCATTCACATCGAGGAAAATACATATTACATTAGTATGTTATGACAAGACATTGTTCCTTTGACATCAATCAATCAATCCTTTGGCGTCAATCAATCCCTTGACATCAATCAATCACTTGACATAAATCCTTTGGCATCACTCAAGCAAACCTTTGGCATCAATGACAAAATCATCCAACAACAGTCATTGGAAAGGTTTGTGACAACAGAACGTAACTGTTCACCCATAAAAGTGAGTAGAATAAACAATTTCTCAGAAAATAGGAGGAAATAAATATGATATATTATGGAACAAGAATGGTTCATTTTTTTTTCTTGAAATTGTTAAGTCAGTTAACGTGACAAAGTTATGGTGGTTACACATTTTGCAGAATTAACAACAACTTGATCATATTAGTTTTAGCACATAGTGAAAAAGGATGGACGACAATCAAGGGGCTTACAGCCAAGAAGATGAGGTCAGAGGAATGGATGTCCATTTGGGTATGGAAGAAACAAACTCCAATAGACATGGAGAAGGAAGAGATGTCGACATGAATATGGTGGAGACCATTAGAAATTTGCAAAGAGATGTCCAAAGTCACAAAGTT
Source organism: Picea engelmannii (assembly GCA_009831015.1). NCBI lineage: Eukaryota > Viridiplantae > Streptophyta > Pinopsida > Pinales > Pinaceae > Picea > Picea engelmannii. Next base: position 281,972 of record ML789507.1, on the reverse strand, counting down.
GATAATGAAAGGATTATGAAAGCCAAAGAGTAGTAGGAAGACTTCAATATGAAGTTAATGTAGAGCCTGGATAGAATTGAAAAGAAATTGGATAAGGAGAGTTGCTCCAGCAAATCAGGAAGCCACAGGTCCCCTGAGGAGAATAGAATAACTAGGAGTGGTAGTATACATCACCATCACTCTCAGGGACATTCCAATAGGAGATCACACATCATCTCAAGTCCATCTCCTGTCATGAAGCATCATAAGAGGTCTGGGGTAGATGAACTGCGAGGAGAAATGAACAAAATCAAACCTCCTTCTTTTGATGGTGAACACAAAAAGTATGAAAATGTTGAGACATGGTTGCTAGGCATGAGGAAGTACTTCCAATTGCATAACTATTCTTCTCATGCAGAAGGAATAATTGTTATCTACCAGCTTAAAGGAAAGACATCCATGTGGTGGGACCAGCTTGTGCAAGTGCAGCACATTAAAGAGAAAAATGTGACTTGGAAGGAATTCAAGAAGCATTTTGAGAAGAAGTACTTGACTAAGAGATATTATGACAGAAAAATGAAAGAGTTCTTTGAAATCAATCTAGGAAGTATGACCATTGATGAGTATGAAAGAAAAATTTTGGAACTGTTGAAGTATGTCTCCTTCATCAAAGATGAAACAGTTAAGATTCAAAGATATTTGAGTGGGCTGTCATCCTTTATCAGTGACAAGATTCAATATGATGACCCTAAAACTTTGGAGGAGACCATAAGGCGAGCCAAATGCCTATATGATCAGCATAAAGGAAAGCCTACTTTCCATAAATCTTGGGAATACAAGAAGAAGTTCAATATGGAACAGAGGAAGAAAGGGAATAATCCACCATTCTTTAGAAATAGTCCTCTAGGACATCCAAAATCTAGAGAGCCCAGTATGACTGAGACAGGTGGGCAAAGGCCAAGGAAGACACCTATCCAATGTTGGGGTTGTAAAGGAGATCACATCTATAGAGATTGTCCACACAAAAGTGACAAAGTGAAAGATGTCAACAATGTACAGCAATTTGAAATGGTGGAGGACATGGGCAGAAGTGTACCAAGGATCTATGCAACCCTGGACAACAAGCAAGAAGAATTTGAATCACACGTGACTGAAGTAGAAGGTATGATCAATAACCATGCCTTTACTATTTTAATATATTCAGGAGCTAGTCATAGCTATATAGATCCTAAGGTAGTGGAAATATTGCAATTGTGAATAAGAAAGCATGAGAAATATTGGTTGGTGCAGTTGGCTATAGGAGCCAAGAGAAAAGTTGTTGAGTTGATTAAATCATCTCCAATGAACATGAATGGGCTAAGTACCAAGGCAGATTTGAACATCCTTCCCTTGGGTTCATATGACTGTCTAAATGGTATGGATTGGTTGGACCAACACCATGCTATCTTAGACTGTCATAACAAGGCATTTACTTCCCTGAATGAGGAAGGGAACCCAAGAACAGTTCAAGGAATTCCCAGGGTAGTTACTGTCTGAGAGATCTCGGCAATGTAGATAAATAAGTGTTACAGGAAGGGTTGCCAATTAATTGCAGCTCATATGGAGGAAGGACCTAAGGATAAGGTTCCAAATCTTGAGGATTATGTAGTCCTAAAAAGACTTTGAGGATGTGTTCAAGGAGATACCAGGACTACCCCCAAAGAGAGGTATTGACTTTTCTATAAATTTGATGCCTAGAGCAGCTCTAGTATCCAAAACTCCTTATAGGATGAGTACACCAGAGTTGAAGGAGTTGCAAATGCAGCTTGAAGAGCTTCTGAAGAAGGGGTATATACGCCCAAGTGTGTCACCTTGGGTTTCCCCAGCTTTATTTGTGAAGAAGAAGGACAGAACATTGAGGTTGTGTATTGATTTCGGGCAGCTAAACAAAGTAACTATAAAGAACAAGTATCCTTTGCCAAGGATTGATGAACTCTTTTATCAGTTAAAGGATGCAAGGATATTCTCAAAGATTGATCTCGGGTTAGGATATCATCAGGTGAGAATTAAAGATGAAGATATCAGCAAGACTACCTTCAGAACAAGGTATGGTCATTACGAATTCACAGTGGTGCCATTTGGGTTATCAAATGCATTAGTTGTTTTTATGTGTTCAATGAATGGTGTTTTCAAATAGTATCTGGACAAGTTTGTCATTGTATTTTTGGATGACATCCTTATATATTCCAAGTCAGAAGAAGAGCATGAACATCACTTGAGGAAGGTGTTACAAGTGTTAAGAGAGTACCAATTGTATGCCAAATTGAGCAAGTGCTCATTTTATCATAACCAAATTCATTATTTGGGGCATATCATATCTGAGGAAGGGATAGCAGTGGACCCTGAAAAGATTGAGGCCATTAAAGGGTGCTCAGCACCTAAGAATGTGACAGAATTCAGATCATTCATGGGACTCGGTGGCTACTACAGAAGATTTATTGTGGGATTCTCAAAGATTGCTCACCTGATTACTTCCTTGCAAAAGAGGGAGTGAAGTTTCAATGGACAACAAAATGTGAAAAGAGCTTCCAGCAATTGAAGCAGTTGTTAACCAGTGCTTCAATTCTGAGAATTGCAGATCCTGATGAGAATTTCATGGTTTGTACAGATGCATGCAAAGAAGGACTTGGTGGAGTCCTCAGTCAGAATGGTTTTGTGGTATGTTTTGAATCCAGAAAATTGAAAGAGCATGAAAGGATCTGTGTTGCTCATGATTTGGAGTTGGCAGCCATAGTGCATGCCTTGAAGAAGTGGATACACTACCTCATGGGAAAAAGGTTTAAGATAAGAACAGACCATAATGGTCTGAAATATCTATTTGATCAACCAACTCTAAATGCCAGAAAAATAGTTGGTTAGAGTTTCTTTGTGAGTATGAATTTGATGTCAAGCACATCAAAGGAAAAAAGAACAAAGTGGTTGATGCAATTAGTAGGAGAGTGCATGAACTCCATGCTACGGCCATTAGCATGTATCAAACCGATCTTAAAGAAGTAATTTATGAGGTTGCAAAAGTAGATTTGTAGTACATGGATAGTAACAAAATTACAGCAAGGTAATTTGCAGCAGAAGATTGAAGATTATAAATTGGGAAATGATGAAATTCTCTTGTACACGAACAAAATTTATGTACCCAATTCTCATGAATTGAGGATTATGATATTGAAATAGATGCATAATGTACCTTATGGTGGACACCCGGGATATCAGAAAACCATTGTAGCTATCAAGAGCCAATACTATTGGTCAGGCATGAAGAGGGAAACTGTTGAGTACATTGCTAAATGTCTAGAGTGTCAAAACGTCAAGGTTGAGCATAGACACCCAGATGGGTTGTTTCATCCATTTCCCATTCCTGAGTGGAAGTGGGAAGTGTTGTCAATGTATTTCATCACCAAATTGCCCAGAACAAGCAAGAAACATGATTCTATCATGGCGGTGGTGGACAAGCTTACTAAAGCTACCCATTTCATTCCAATGAAGACTACACACAAGGCAACCAATGTTGTTGATATTTATATGAGGGAAGTAGCATGCTTGCATGGCATACCCAAGACAATTGTGTCTGACAGAGACCCAAATTTTACCTCAAAGTTCTGGAGGGGATTATTCAGAGGGTTCGGAACAAATCTGAACTTCAGCACAGCTTATCATCCTGAGCCTGATGGGAAAATAGAAAGAGTGAACCAAGTGATAGAGGATATTCTAAGAATGTACGTAATGGACAAACCATATAAATGGAAATACTATCTACACTTGGTATAATTTGCTTACAATAATGGGCACCAAGTGTCTCTAAAGATGAGCCCATTTGAAGCACTTTATGGCAGAAAGTGCAACACACCAATAAGTTGGGACAACCCCATTGATATAGCAGTGGTTGGGCCAGAGTTGCTCAAGGAACTGGAATATAAAATGTCAAAGATAAAGTAGAAATTAAATGCTTCTCAAGACAGGTAGAAAATCTACACTGATAAGGGAAAAATTCACAGAGAATTGTGTATTGGTGATCATGTGTTTCTGAAAGTGAAGGCCAATAGAAGTTCCCTGATCTTGGGAAATTTTTCCAAACTGGTAGCTCATTACTGTGGGCCATTTGAAATTCTAGAAAGGATTGGACCTATAGCTTATATGCTTGCATTTCCTGCATCTATGTCTATACATAATGTATTCCATGTAACATTGCTCAAGAAGTATATACCTGATGCTAATCAAGTATTGATTGGAATGTGATTCATGTGGAGCAAGAAGGTGCTTTTCAAGTGCATCTGGTACGCATTCTGGACAAGAAAATCAAGCAGCTTCGGAATCGAGTCATCAATATTGTAAAGTTCGAATGGACCTGGTACGGTCTTGAGGATGCAACTTGGGAGCACGAAGGTACAATGCAGGTAAAGTACCTGCATATTTTTGAAAATTTTGAAAATATTGTTGTAATATGTAAATAAGATGCATTGAGGACAATGCATGAATAAGGGGAGGGGATTGTAATACCCCAAGGTCGAGCCCCTATTGAATTGTAATTATGTTTTTAGGCTGGTCAGCCAAGTGGTGATAAGCTAGGAGGATTATGTGTTGATTAGGCCAGAGAACCTAGATGGGAAGGCCAATGAGCCTATTTTTGTACATGTAATCACTCATATCATTAATAAAATTACATTGTTGCATGTAGACCGACCATGATGAAAGAGTATGGGGGACTAAGCTCCACTAGGTAGGGAAAGGGAAGGGGCTAAGATGATAGGGAAAAGGGCTAAGCTAGAGGGATTATCTCTGAGGAAATGATATTATATTATTATTTCCTAAAGACTAGGGTTTGGGAAATAACTAAAGTTATCCTAAGTTCTTATGGGAAGGGGAAATAGATGGTAAGTGGAGCTCATGCAGCTTCATGAAGAAAGGTGTATGATTTGGGACATGCAGTTTTATGTGGGAAATCAGTTCATTGGGGGGAAGAGGGGCTCACCATGCTTCCCACGCACTGACGAACTCATGCACTGAGCCATATTTCCATCCATGCACTAGAGACTGAGCACGCAGATAATATTTCCCTCCATCATCGATCCTTGTTCATGAATGCACAGGAGGGAAAACTTGTGAAGAATAGAGTTAAATTGTACTTCCTGAGAAGCATAGTGTGCCCATACATTGCTTGAGTCATGTTGAACCTTAGTGGTTTGTTGTTTCTACCAACACAACCTTTTTGACTGAGTATCGCCAGTTTCCAACCTCTTCTCCTTAATTATTTATGTGGTACCCTCACTAATTTCGTGGTTGGTCATCTAGTGAGTTTAATCGAAGAGGCGGGTTGTTAGGCCCATGGGATTGAAGAAGCAAGTTGTCAGGCCTATGAGCAACTCTCTCCAGGTCAGAGAGGTTGTTAGGGAAGTGATTTTCCCAGAGGGACCCTCACGGCAGTTGCAGTTCTATGAGACTTCTTGTCCGGCCTATTGTCGAAGCCTTGGAAGAGGAGTGGGGTAGCCGAAGGACTGTCAAGCAAAGAAGGGGCACACTCCCTGCGGTGGGACAGGAATGTGGGGAGTTCGGTGTTCAGAGGAATTGAGTGAAGAAGTTGTTAAATCCTCCAAAGTCTTGAACTCCGGGTTATGGTGTGTGCTGGAGTGGGAACTCCCGAAGCCCAAAGTGCTAAATTCCAGGAATGCTCGAATGATGTAGCATTATGGCGTCACCTGGGGTGACATGGACCTATTTAGAAATTCGGCATTTGGAAGCTTTGAAGGGTGATGTAGAAGAAACCTCCAAAGTATTGGAGTCTCATAGCCACAAAGTCTCGAAGCTCCAGGGAACACATATTTGGAGAATTTAGCGTTCGTGGGTATGCGTGTATGTTGTTGCAATATCTTCTGAAGCCTGAAGCACCAGAACAATGAAGTAGTGATGCTCCAAAGTGTCGCTCTGGGAGTTCGTTAGTTCGACGTTCAGAGAAGAACGTTATGTGGAGTTGGCGGAACTTCCAAAGCTTGAAGTTCTGAAGTCACAGAGGTGACGCAATCTACCAACGTCACTTGGGGTGACGTAGGCACATGGGATACATGCCACGTGTCATCATTTTTCAAGTTGTTCAACAACCCTTCGTGCCCAATTGAGAATTGACACGTGTCGTCTGTTGGATGGAGCCATGTGTCCACTCTGTAACTCTGCCATATGGCACAGTGATGCATAGTTGTTGATTATACTATGGTGTTTTTCTAGTTCAGAGATCGAAAGAAATAATAGAAGGAGTAGTCAGAGCTTTTGAAGCCCGTAACTTCGAGGTAGCGGAGCCCCGAAGCTTTGAAGGTGTACTGCACAATGATTTCGCTAATTCGACAGTCTAAGGGTTTTGTGATGTGCAAAAGGAAAACCTATGAAGCCCGAAGTTCCAGAGCCCTAGAGGCCCGAAGCATAGGATAAGCGCCTTGCAGACAACACTCGGTCACCGCCCATGGTCACATGCGTTTGGGAGTCGAAGAAAAGGGCTAGTGCCCAAAGAACAAAAAAGGGCTTAAAGAGGGAGTTTGTTGGATTATGAATGGTTTGTACCTACATCAGAAGAGGTACTAAAGACCTGGGAACTTTATGATAGGATCTAAGATCCTTTTAGCGTAAAGGAAAGAGATCAGTTGCATAAGGAGTGCATCAGAGAAAAGCACAAGTTTTAAAGTACCATAACTTTATGTTCAAAGCTCAGAATTGAGCAAGGAAGCAGTCGTTGGAAAGGTCTGGGACGATAGAATGTAATTTTCATCCATAAAAGTGAACAGAATAGATAATTTCTCATAAAATCAGAGGAAAGAAATCTGATATATTATGGAACCAAAATGGTTCATATTTTTTTTTCTTGAAATTGTTAAGTCAGTTAACCTGACAAAGTTTTGTTGTGTGCAAATTTTGCAGAATTAACAACAACTTAATTAGATCAGTTTCATCACAGAGTGCAGAAGGATGGATGACAATCAAGAGGATTACATCCAATAATATGAGGTCATAGGAATGGATGTCCATTTGGGTATGGAAGGAACAAACTCCAATAGACATGGAGAAGGAAGATATGTCGACATGAATATGGTGGAGACCATTAGAAATTTGCAGAGAGATGTCCAAAGTTGCAAAGTTGATAATGAAAGGCTTATAAAATCCAAAGAGAAGTACGAAGACTTCAATATGAAGTTAATGCAGAGCTTGGACAGAATTGAAAAGAAATTGGATAAGGAGAGTGGCTCCAGCAAATCAAGAAGCCACAGGTCCCCTGAGGAGAATAGAAGAAAAATGATTGGTAGTAGACATCACCATCACTCCCAAGGACATTCCAATAGGAGAGAATGCAATAGCTCAAGTCCATATCCTATCAGGAAGCATCATGTAATGCCCCATATTTTGAACTTGGGTAGTTAGAACATTATTGTTTGCTAATCTTAATAATTCAAAGTTTAGCATTGTTGGAGTCAGTTAGACTTGGTTAGACATTGAGATGTGTACCTCTAGACCTATTTGTATGTTATATGATATATGCTCATGACAAAGA
>ML789507.1:247886-260410 GCA_009831015.1 Picea engelmannii | reverse complement strand
CTTATGGAAGGATAAAACTCCTCAAGCAATCCTTGCTTGTACAATCACAATATTCTTCATTATGTTTCATTACATTGCCTACACTTCTTTATATAGCTCTCCCTATCTCCTAGGAACCTTCTAGAGAGCCTTCTCACATTTATAACATCCAACTACCATAGTGGGCCTTTATTAATATAGTGGACCTAGTCCACCTTACATTCAATGACCACATTCCCATATATTAAATGACTTCCACTAATAACACATAACTACATTCCCATTGGGTACCTCCCTAGGTACCCCATATTGCCTCCCTAGGTATACCACAAGTGGATTCAAGTCTCACATGGCAACCTTGGAATTATCACCAAGTGTTGCATGCTCACCTTGGAATCATCACCAGGAGGGAACACTTCACATGCATGAGGCTAAGAAAGTGCTATGCATGTGCATGCATGAGATTCTCTCCACTCCACTTGTCTAAGCTATTTAACTAGTGACTGCATAGTCAATTAACTAGGAATGGGTGGCAGTTCACTCCTATTTTTGTCAATGTATGTCCACATCTCTCTAGATCACTACTATGGCGCATTAGTTCAGCCATGTAGAATATATTAGATGTAATTTTATGTTCTCTTTTTTTGGTTAATACAACTCTTTTCATTATTTCTCCATTTCTTCTCTCAACTTTGCAAGTTTGTTGTTCATTGTTTCTAGCTAGATTCTCTGTGCAGGTTTTACTACAATTTCACAATCTTTGTCTTTTAAGGATAATTGTATATCAGTGAATGTTCATAGTAGCAAGCAGGGGAATCCAATATTGAGGAAAATGGCACATCTTGGCGGGTCTTCGTTGTTGGAGTATGGACCTTCCATCTCCCTTGGATAGAAAGACAAGAAATCATATCTAGAATGAAGGATTCAGGGCCCAAGTGGCATGTCAGGTAGTCGTGTTGGCCTAAGCTACATGGTCATTGGTGCCACCTCCAAAATGGACGATGGATACATTATGTATTACTTGTCGGAATTGTTCACAAATTCTTATGTCGCCATTTACTACTGATAAATCCTGATAAGAGGTATAAGCAAGAGTTTAGGTCGCATCAACCAAGATTGGTCACTAGGAAATGGGAGGAGTAGCTCGGTATGACTAACTAAGACCATTTCTCCATCTTTACCATCCTTTCCCTCCTACCTTCACCATTATAGTTACAATCATGTGGGATAATAGAATCAACGAAGGAATAGATATCTAGTCATGGTATAAGATGCATTAATTAATAACCAAATATATAAAGGAAGCTAGGATTAAGTTGTTGAGGGTAGGGGTAGTTTCTATTCGATATAAATTCTTTTAAAGAGGTATATTAGCAGAGCTATGGAATTTATTTGTAGTTCAAAAACATCTTAATTTATATCATGAAACGCACTTGGTTGAGTAAGATTCAAGATTATCAGGATTTGTACTTGCAACTGCAGGGTCACAACTTAGATCAAACAACTTACAACATATGTGTAACCATCCAAGAAATAGTGTACAAGGAGCAAGGAGAAGAGGTAAAATTCTAGTAAATTATAAGAATTTAACCTATAATAGTTTTGTTAACTTGTTCGTTTTGAATTTGTATTGATTTTATTCTTCATTTTGAATTTGTATTGATTTTATTCTTTTCAAAGGAACCTATAAGAATTTTAGTTTTTTTTGTGATGCAAAGAAATCAAACGGAATTTCAATTTATTTGTGATGCAAAGAAATCAAACATATTTTTCAAAGTATTTATTAGTACTAAATCACTAATACAATATTATTAATATTTTGACAATTTTCTACTTCCAAACAACAAATAGGAATGAAAATGAGTTATCTTACTGATGAATGATGAATGACGGTGGAACTCAATCATAGGTTCATGATTTCAACCTTGCAAAGTTCAAGCAAACAGCGGCAACTAGCGAACTAGTGAACCAATGATGAATTTGTATGTAATTTGTAGCATGGTCTTGGAACTCGATTACAAATATATAAGGAGAAATATGAAACATACAATGTAGAAGCACCCCAATGATTGAGAAAGCACTCATAATTATAGTTGATGATGGCAGTGGCATTGGACAAAGTTGGTAGATAATATTACCTAAATTCATTGCATATAGAGATCGTCTGACTTACCCTTCAAATTTGTTTGGCAGTTCAATGAATAGAGCCAACCCCTTTCATATCAGATAGGCAGTTGAATGGACATGGATATGAATATGTACATCATGAATATGTAGATTGTAATACTTTGTTGATTTTCAACATAGTTTATATTAATCATTAATGAATATGTACATCATATTGTATCAAATCAATAAGATTTAATCAAAATCAATAATCTTTAATAATATATTTAACAAGTTATCAAATTTAGCCTTGTACCAAATAAATGTGGTCAATTCAAAAGATAGAGAATAATGATGCATAAAGGTGGCCAATTCAAAAGATAGAGAATAATTATGCATGCAGATCTTGGTTTGTTTTATTAGTTCTTGAATATCTGGATCCAAAATTCTTTAAGGTTGCATGACATGTGGTAATTGTGTGCTAGTCTCAATAACATCATTGTATACTAGAAGGACTAAGAGCTATTGATATATGTTGAATTAGATTCAATTGATTAAACAGAGCCTCCTACAATTGGATGTGTGGAGAGTGAGACGAATCTTCTAAAATCTCAAGATGAGATTCTATATCCCTCTTTCGACTAGAATTCCTTGTACTATACTTTGAAACTGAGGCTTTGTGGGTGGATTGTTGAACATATCAATGATTCGACGAGTTTACACTTGTTTTTTCCTTAATTGATTTTTTTTTTTTGTCTTTTTCCATTATTTGGATTCTTAGGTGAATATGGACGGCCTCTTTTAGATTATTTTTCTCTAATCATCATCTCATTAGGAATGCCTCTAGCAGTAGTATTAGTTGAATGATTTTGAGCCAAATATGTTTGATTTTGGTTGGGAACAGAGGTAACACAAGATTTTATAGAATTATAAATAGTATTAGTAGTTTGTGAATTAATATCATTCACTAATGATTGTTAAAACACACACAAGTCATCACAATGTATGTTATATGAATAGTAGGAATAATTGTAATGATATGTTGGATGAGTTTCTCTCTATAGCCCATGATAATCTGATCATATGTATAGATAGGAATAGGTAGGTGAAATGCTTAATTAATCTTGTAAAGAACTTGAGACTCCAGAGTTTTGGGGATAAAAGGACTTGGAACAGGTGAATGGTGGGTAAATCTTATTGGAATGTCTTTATGAACACCTAAATAGATATATTTCATCCATGTGTCATTGAAAAGAGTCATGATTGTCAAGGTTTTCTTATAAGTGATTGAAGGGAGTATTATCAACTTGTTTAAGTAGAGAAACATTGTTTCCCTTAGAGGGTGGAGTTTCCTTGTTAGAATGTAATGGGTTTTCCCTCATTGTGTACATTAGGCTTAATCTATTGAGTTGGAAAGAGAGTGATAAATATCCAAAAAATATAGGAGTACAAGTAGAATGTTTTTGACTTGCTTGTTTTGAATTAACATGATTGGAAGTTTAAAAGTTCAATAGTGACTCTACCCCAATTTACTCACATGGTGTTTTCAATGTTATTCTCCATGAGAAGAGTCTAATATGATGGATATTTTTTGAATACTTCGAACCGTTAATTTTGTCCAATAAATGAATGATATTTTTGGTACAAACTATGTTACTATTAATAGGGTGATGGTGTTTGACAATCTCATGTACAATATTAGGAATGATCCACTCTAACATGATGGTAATGTTTACATTAACTCTTTGTATGCATTTCTTAAGAAAATAGATGATATCTTGAATTTAGTGGATTTCTTGGATAGCATAGTGCCAAAGTAGGATAAGCTTTCAGAGGAGAAATATGTGCTCATTGTGTACTATCCACCATTCTTTGTAGTTGTAAGGCTTAATGTTAGAAGAGAAATGGGACTTATTTCATCTTGGGAAGAAAACATCAATGCAATTAAGGTTGATGTAATTAATTGATCCATGATTGATATATCACAAGTGAATGAGTATACTAAGAGGGGTTGTTTTACATGGACTTTGTCATGTTGTTTCCATGTGGAAAGATCTTATCACAATTTGTAGCCTGGATATCAGATGGTGATCACATGTATCCAATATTTTATTTTATTAATTACCATCAAAGATTTGATGGATGCGCTTGATATTGGGATGTCAAGCTTGAATTTCAAGGATCGCACGTGGCATTTTTGTTTCTTGTATTATGCCTTCCCAAATGAAAATATGGTGACATGTTTTATGGATATGCACCTTATTCTCATGATTGTGTTGGTCCTATTTATTTTAACTACACTACAGAGCATGCCTATACGTTTTCATCGTGAATGTGTGATATTTTCTACCTATGTTATGACCATTGATTTTACTACATGTATGTGTGTGTGCATGCACGTGCACACACCCACACACACTTGTGATTTTATGTACCATATTTACATATAGAGCTATACACACATGTTCCAGGATTATTTTTACTATTGTGACTTACCTTGATGCACTTAGGGTTGATGCCTTAATTGACAATATATTTTGTAAGGTTGGAACTACTTGATCCCCACTAATAGATTGGGTATTATAATGACAGACAATAAGAAATAAGTTTTACTTTACTAAGCTAAGGAGGCAAGAAAGCTAACTAGGTCCCTGAGAGAGAATGGTAGAGAGAAACCTTAAACTTGTGCTCTCGAATGGATATTCCAATCTTGGATGGACGAGTAATAAGAGGATGTCTAGGTCTAATAATCATGCACCTAAGACATGATAAAAACACCTTCCCTACTCTACAAGCAATAAACCCTATATCTCACTAACAAAGAAAAGGAAAAGTCCTTCTACATCTATTTGATTAATTCAATGGAAGGCAAACCTCACAAAACTAACATTAAACCAAAACAAATAATTTGGGGGGGAAGAAAGGAGATTTTATTAAAAGTAAAAAGAATATGAAAATGGATCTATGCCTTGTTATGATGAAGTGGATTAAAGTCTTTTCTCCTCATGGTCCATTCCTCTTAAGGCTCTAAAGTAATTCAATGGCCTTCAAAAGTCTTCAATAGATTCCTTTGAAACCTCCATAGGCAAATTGGGTAAGTGGAAATGAAGGTGCAAATTGGGCATTCCTTTATATGACAAAAACACTTGTTTAAGATCAATACCCCATATCTAATATCAATATCCCCTATCCAAGAGATATCAACACTAAGCCAAGGAGACACTTTTATAGGCTTGTTGATCCTTCTAGTGTTTTACATGAAGAAATGTCCAAATTCTAGAACCATCCCAAAATCTCAGTGCTTTGGGCATGCCAACCCATAACGTTATTAATAATAAACATCCAAAAATTGAAGAACCACTTTTAACCTCATAAATAGCCATGATCTATGAATCATATATGATGTCCAAAACTATGAAATTAATTAAATACATAATAAGTTATTTCTAACACATTAAAGTCCAAGGAAAATACTATGTAAACACACTTTTAACCCCTACTGTAGGGTGGTCTCCTAGCCATCCTTCTTTGAGTTTGAAATTGGAGTAGAAAAAAATGCTAGTTTTATCATTACTTGTTTTATTTTCATTTCATCTCTTTTGAAAACCTTGGTCTCCCCTATTATGGAGTAGATTGTAATGCTTTGTTGATTTTCAACATAGTCTATGTTATTTATAAATGACAATGTACAACATCTTTTATCAAATCTATGAGCTTTGTCCATCTGTGTGACAAGCTACCAAATGTATTCTTGTATCAATAGAAGGTGACTAGTTTGGAAGATAAAGAATAATAATGTTTGTGAGTCTAGATTTGTTCTATTGGTTCATCAACACCCAGATACAAAATTATCTAAGGTTCCATGTCAGGTTGGAATTGTGTATCATTCTCAATAACAAATTTGTACATTATAATGATTAAGGGCTATTGATCTTTGTTGAATTAGAGTCAATTGATTAATGGGGCCTCCTATGGCTATGTTCGTGAAGAGTGAGAGGAATCTTCTAAAATCTTAGGATGAAATTGTATATTTGTCTTTCAACTAGGTATTATAGTTTGAAACTAAGCGTTTGTGGGTGGATTATTGAAGATATTGGTTATTTAACTAGGATTTGCTAGTGGATTATTAAAGATATTGGTTATTTAACAAGTTTTTAGTTATATTTTCTTCATTGCTCCTTTTGTGCCTTTTTCCATTCTTTGGACTCTTAGGTGGAAATGGAGGGCCTCTTTTAGAGTCCTTTCTCTCATCATTATATCCATTAGGAATGTCTCTAGTAATAGTATTATTTGAATGATTTTGATCCAAAGATGTTGAATTTAATTAAGGATAGAGGTATTAGAAGCTTTCATAAATCTAGAAATTGTATTAATGGTTTGTGAATTAGTATCATTTTCTAATAGTTGTTGAAATACGTTTAAATAATGTGTATCATCTTGAGGAGTCATGATGATATATGTTGTAAGAATAGTAGGAAAAATTTTAATAGTACATTGGATGAGTTGTTCTCTAGAACCAGTGATAACTTGATCATATGTTAGATAGGAATAGGTAGGTGAAATGCTTGATTAATTTTGTGAAGAGCTTGAGACTCCATGGTTTTAGGAAGAAAGGGACTTGGACCAAGCTTTGCATTATCTATACATGAATGGTGGGTAAATCTAAGCGAAATGTCTTCATGCCAACATCGAATGGATATCATTCATCCACGTGTCATGAAAAGAGTCGTGATTGTGGAGACTTTCTTATAAGTGCTTGAAAGGAGTATTATTTATTTATGTATGTATAGCAACATATTTTCCCTTTGAGTGTTGCATTTCCTTATTAGAATCATCTTGAGTGGAGGAGTATATAATAGTTTCGCTATCATTGCCTCTAGATGACCCAATGTTGAGAGGTGTAGAGCACATTTTGCATCATCCAAGAAATCGTCATGTTGCAAAGAATCACCAAAATACATATTTTATTAAATGTTGGTGAGTTCTTCATGTGACTTCCTAGCAACATCATCTTTCTTGGTGGGCTTGTGCCCAAATTTTAACTTGTATGTTTTGTCATGAGCAATATTTTTCCCAAAACCATCATAAGGGTGGACTCTAGGAATCCAACCATTGGATGGGATAACTTTTTGGCATAAATAACAATGGCAAGGTTATTAAATTGTTGACCTCCCATAGCAAGTGAGAAACCATTGTCGAGAAGAAACTCTTTAGGGTATTTGTAGACGATATGGCATTAAAATTATATCATTATTGATAGATTTCCCTTTGGTGTACCACATCTGAAACAACTTCCCATAGCAAGTGAGAAATCATTGTCGAGAGGAAACTCTTTAGGGTATGTGTAGATGATATGGAATTAAAATTATATCATTTATTGATAGATTTCCCTTTGGTGTACCATATCTGAAACAAAATAAGGCGAGGTGGTAGGTTGGCTATGAAATATAAATATACAAATATAATAATATCATAATAACTAAGTGCTTTTAGGGTCACTCTCTCAATTTTTTTTAGAATGTTTTCTAAGAAGGGGAGAATCGGAAAGGTGGGTTTATAGTCCATTGGCCCTAATCTCAATAACAAAAGTTGTTAGTTCAACATAAATGGAAATTTTCTTTTATTGTCTATATCTTAAGAAATTTAAATGTAATGGGTTTGCCTCATCGTTCACATTAGGCTTAAGTTATTCACTAGGAAAGAGAGTTTGACTATCCTTTTAACAATTAAACAAGAACCCTATCCAAATTTATTTGCATGAAATTTTCAATAATCTTCTCAATTGGAAGAATGTAATGGATTTTTTTTAATACCTCAAACCATTAATTTTCGCAAATAAATCAATGATAAATCATAATTGGTTAAAATGTTTCCAAAGTATTTATTTGCAAACTCATTATAGAATTATGGGTGTTTTAACCCCGGTCTTTCCCCTTTGGATGAAATGCAAAAAGGCATAGCATTTTTTTGCTAAGTGGCAATTTAAGTGTAGAGCTATGATGGGTAAGTGATCGTACTATCATATACACAAGTCACATGTTGGATGTATGTGGACATCGATCCTTTTTGACATACTAAGAAAATAAAATTCCTTAATATCATTATTGGCTTACTTGGATAAAGTAGCAAATCTAGATTCCAATCAAAGCAATCTTGAATATCCCAAAATAATAAATTATATTTTTCACTACTTTGGCATATGAAAATGTGAGAATAATAGTTCAAAATGAATATGTTCAATAACATTGCTAGTGAATATTTCCTTTGAAACAATTTGATATATTTCACAATGAAATTTGTGTAATGTTCCCCTCTTCTTCATAAGAACATTAGAAGACTTAGTAGTCTAGTCACCCCTCTAGACTATAGTCTCATGGGTAAAAGGGGGCTAGCAGGTGCAAAAGGGGTCATTAAGGAGCTAAATGTTATATCATTAAAGTGACTTTGGTAAAAGCATAAAAAAGGGTTATTTGACTTAGAGGAGAAAGTAAAGTAATAACCTTAGGCAGCAATAAAGTAACTCAAGTGAAAATTAGAAGATGGAGGTATAAAAGAGAGGAGAGGGTGCATCACTCCTCACTCATGTCATTTTCTCTTATTGCTTCTTGAGCTATGCATCTTAAGTTTTGAGAGTTTTGAGTAAACAAACCCTAGATATCAACAAGGAGGTGAAAGTTTCCTCTGTTCCTGATCCAAGTTTGGTCAAGGTGGTGAAAGATTCCACCCTCACCATTCTACTCAGCTACATATTGGTTTCTACAGTGGATTGAAGAGGCAGGGTGCAGATCTGGAGGTTTTCTGCAGGTAGGGCGCATTGTTGGAGGAAGAATAGTTTGATTTGGTCAGTGGAAGGAAGATTTGAGGAAAAACTCATTCCTAGAAATTTTGTCAGCCTTAGAGCACCTTTTCCCATCTATTATTGAGGGGTTTCTCTTTCATATTTATGTATTGTGGCTCTTGGGTGAATTGATGAAGAGGGGCGCACTGTCCCTTGGGTATTCAGTGAGTTGGAGGGTTAGATCTATTATTTTGGCTAAGGGATATCTCCATATGAACTCTACATCTATAGATCTATAGTTTGGCAGTATTTTACAGGGGTTTGAGGGCCTTCTTGAAGGAAGCCGGATTTCTTAGGTTCCTACAGCCAGTTGGGGCGCATCTCAGCTAGATTTGGAGGTTCCAGGGCTTCAAGGGAAATAAATTGATCTTGTATTGATTTGTATGATGTTACTGAAGGACTAGGAGGACTCACCTCTTCATCTCTTTGTATCTTGGTGGCATATGCAACCAAAATTCTACATCTCTTCTATATTATTCCATATATGTAGATCTCATGTATGGAGCTCAGCTTATTAACTAAATAAAGGTCAAATCTGAAGTTATTTGGGAATTCTCTTGTGTTATTTTTATTGTATCTTGTTATTTCCATCTATTGTTTTGTTGTATTCATTCTTCACATGCTATAAAACTCAATCAAACAACTCCAGCACAATTGTGAGAAGCAACCTGCAAAATATTCAAACAAATCAGAAATATGCCCTAAGTTTCCTAGCAAATATGCTCAAGAACATTACAGTTTGAGAACCCTATCCATGGGATGAAAATTGGATTTTGATATGCCATAATTCCATATTTTGGTAATAAATTTGATTTTTTATCACTATTTGCTTCTTATCTTACTTCTTATAGAATTCAATAGCACAAATAAGATCAATAGGTACATTCAAAGCATCGTTTCCAAAGATGATCCCTTTGGGAAGCTAAGAACAAGAGTTGTATATACTCATAAGTATTTTTTATGGTTATTACCAAACGTGGTATGGGTTTCGAGAGTTGGAAGAGCATGAGATGTATATGCAATAATAGTAAAAGTTGTGATTTCATTTTGGGATTTATCACATTTTGTTTCCCTTTTATATTTTGTAGATGGTCATTACAACTAAATTAGGGATGATTTGAGAATAAGTGTATTTCATTTTCTTACTTCCTTTAGCAGTTTGAATTTTGTAACTAAATTGGGAGGAATGATTAGTTGTAGTTTACTATTTGATTGTTTGTGATTAAACAAGTTGCTTCATTGCCTTTTCTACTTCTTTAATTCCATCATCCAACTCTTAGTTAAAACAGGAAAACTATAGTTTGTATCAAAGGTTAGAGACCAATATTAAGCAATAAATACATTATTTTTTCTCAATCTAGAACTAGAGTTGGTTGAACAAGTCTTTAATACAAGAGTCATATTATCTCACGTGTATAACGTCTGCAATTACAGGGCTAGTGAAAAGTAGATGGTTGTTTATCATGATAATTGTAATATCTTGGTTTTGATCCCTAAATTATAATACATCAAATCATGTATTATTCTAATGATGAGGATGTGAGATGGGACTCAAGCCATGTGAGTTGAGTTAAATGACCCCATGTGTAAATAATATAATTACATTGTAATTGTTCCTAGTGTAGAGCTCAAGTCCAAGGCTCAACTAACAAATGCATGTGAGACCCATGTTGGGCTAGGATTTTCCATGGCTGGGAAAAATTTTAAGGATTCATACTCATCTTAAAGTGTAGAAACCTTGGTGAAACTTACTAATTTCTAAAATGACAACCATAAAATGTTTGGTGATATTTTTATAAAATTATTCAAATTTCTAAAGGTTTTATATAATTTCTATAAAAAATTGGTGAATTTTAGACTAAAATACTTTTATCCTACAAAATTTGGGCGAATCATTTCGGGAAAAAAATGGAAATTGATGAATCTTTTTTTTGGAAAAAAACATGGAAAATTAGCCCGTGGGAAAAATTTATCCCCTAAAATTTTCCCTATCCATGGAATTATTATTATTATGTAAGAGCATGAATAAATAGGAGATATATAATAATATAATATCCACCAAAAAGGTTTCTTGAGGAAGCAACAAGGGGGTCATGATACCACTAGAGGGGAAGGGGAAAGGGGGTCAAGAAGCGGCTAATAAATAATCCTATGTTTCCTAAGTCCTACATTTTTCCTTATTGTCATATGATTTATTTAAATCTTGCCACCATATTTGACTTAGAGGCCAATCATTGAGTGCATGTGGTGGTTGGTGAAGAAGTCCACCTTCCATAGTTATAAGGTCATGGGGGTTGATTACACAATAGGAAGTAGTGTAAGAAGCTCCATCTTCATAGGAATTTGAACCTCCTCTATTCCCATGTACTCTCCTTCATCATGCAAATTCTAATTGGCTTATACTCTCATCATTATTACCATTCCTACCATTCTTCTCATCATTTGAACCATATCCTCTCATGCCAAAAGACACCATTGAAGCTTTGGGAAGTGCATTCTCATTCTTAAGAATGGGATTCAAACTTTTAAGTGACTAGATAAAGATAAGTAATAAAATATGGTGGACTTGAGAAGAGAAATGGATGGATGCACAAGAGCATAGAGGCTAGGTCTCATAAGAAACCATCACCTTCGTTGTAAATTATTGCTCATTGTGTGCTTAGGAGCCAAGATACAACTATGTTGGGTTGTTCTTGAAGGAAAGTAGTAGGTTGGAATCCTTCTACACACACTTGTAAAACCCAAGATGTTAAAATCAACATGAATTGAACTCAGTAGCATTTGTATACTTTTAAACAAATAAACATAAATATCATTTTTGTCCTTATTGCATAATCAACATTAGGTAGCATGTTGTGAGAGTCAAACCTAAAATATTCAAAAGGGAACTGACTTATAATCCATGTGAATGTAGAATCGTAGAGCTCCAACCCCTTTCTCTTGCTAGCTTCAACCAAGTGTGGGGGGTGACTTTTTTCCCAACCAATCTATCAGTCAACACAACTAAGAGCCTCAGAGCCCTCAATCAACAACCTATGCTAGATTATATTCCTTTCTTTCTCTTCTAATATGAAGCCCAAGATCCGAGTATAATCCCTCAAGATCAAGATTTTATAAACAAAAGATGTCCTCACTACCTCCTCAACATCCATTAAATAGTTATTCTTCATATCCATCCATACAAAAATCCCCATGCAAGGTTCCACTTGTCATAAATCAATTAACGCTTATCTTTAATCATGCAACTTTTTGGTTAGCCTTTTCTTTATTTCATTTTAGTCATTTCTCTTCTTTTAATTTTTTTCTTTATGATAAGTTAGTTAATTTATTATGATTACTATTATCATTATTATTGTTTATTACTATCATCGTCATCGTCATCATTATTATTAAGACCGATTTTTTTTTCATCACCAAGTATATGATTAATCAAAATATGAGCATTAAATATCCCCCCCCCTTCAAGGAAATTTATCATGAAGTTAACCTTAATTATGTTACTTATAGGATTTTTTTGTTTACTTTCTTCTCATATCTTCTACATCACCCTTTGTTGTAACTAGTATAAGAGCCACTCAAATGACCACAACAGGAATCACAA
>ML789507.1:220374-232826 GCA_009831015.1 Picea engelmannii | reverse complement strand
GCATATAGAGATCGTCTGACTTACCCTTCAAATTTGTTTGGCAGTTCAATGAATAGAGCCAACCCCTTTCATATCAGATAGGCAGTTGAATGGACATGGATATGAATATGTACATCATGAATATGTAGATTGTAATACTTTGTTGATTTTCAACATAGTTTATATTAATCATTAATGAATATGTACATCATATTGTATCAAATCAATAAGATTTAATCAAAATCAATAATCTTTAATAATATATTTAACAAGTTATCAAATTTAGCCTTGTACCAAATAAATGTGGTCAATTCAAAAGATAGAGAATAATGATGCATAAAGGTGGCCAATTCAAAAGATAGAGAATAATTATGCATGCAGATCTTGGTTTGTTTTATTAGTTCTTGAATATCTGGATCCAAAATTCTTTAAGGTTGCATGACATGTGGTAATTGTGTGCTAGTCTCAATAACATCATTGTATACTAGAAGGACTAAGAGCTATTGATATATGTTGAATTAGATTCAATTGATTAAACAGAGCCTCCTACAATTGGATGTGTGGAGAGTGAGACGAATCTTCTAAAATCTCAAGATGAGATTCTATATCCCTCTTTCGACTAGAATTCCTTGTACTATACTTTGAAACTGAGGCTTTGTGGGTGGATTGTTGAACATATCAATGATTCGACGAGTTTACACTTGTTTTTTCCTTAATTGATTTTTTTTTTTTGTCTTTTTCCATTATTTGGATTCTTAGGTGAATATGGACGGCCTCTTTTAGATTATTTTTCTCTAATCATCATCTCATTAGGAATGCCTCTAGCAGTAGTATTAGTTGAATGATTTTGAGCCAAATATGTTTGATTTTGGTTGGGAACAGAGGTAACACAAGATTTTATAGAATTATAAATAGTATTAGTAGTTTGTGAATTAATATCATTCACTAATGATTGTTAAAACACACACAAGTCATCACAATGTATGTTATATGAATAGTAGGAATAATTGTAATGATATGTTGGATGAGTTTCTCTCTATAGCCCATGATAATCTGATCATATGTATAGATAGGAATAGGTAGGTGAAATGCTTAATTAATCTTGTAAAGAACTTGAGACTCCAGAGTTTTGGGGATAAAAGGACTTGGAACAGGTGAATGGTGGGTAAATCTTATTGGAATGTCTTTATGAACACCTAAATAGATATATTTCATCCATGTGTCATTGAAAAGAGTCATGATTGTCAAGGTTTTCTTATAAGTGATTGAAGGGAGTATTATCAACTTGTTTAAGTAGAGAAACATTGTTTCCCTTAGAGGGTGGAGTTTCCTTGTTAGAATGTAATGGGTTTTCCCTCATTGTGTACATTAGGCTTAATCTATTGAGTTGGAAAGAGAGTGATAAATATCCAAAAAATATAGGAGTACAAGTAGAATGTTTTTGACTTGCTTGTTTTGAATTAACATGATTGGAAGTTTAAAAGTTCAATAGTGACTCTACCCCAATTTACTCACATGGTGTTTTCAATGTTATTCTCCATGAGAAGAGTCTAATATGATGGATATTTTTTGAATACTTCGAACCGTTAATTTTGTCCAATAAATGAATGATATTTTTGGTACAAACTATGTTACTATTAATAGGGTGATGGTGTTTGACAATCTCATGTACAATATTAGGAATGATCCACTCTAACATGATGGTAATGTTTACATTAACTCTTTGTATGCATTTCTTAAGAAAATAGATGATATCTTGAATTTAGTGGATTTCTTGGATAGCATAGTGCCAAAGTAGGATAAGCTTTCAGAGGAGAAATATGTGCTCATTGTGTACTATCCACCATTCTTTGTAGTTGTAAGGCTTAATGTTAGAAGAGAAATGGGACTTATTTCATCTTGGGAAGAAAACATCAATGCAATTAAGGTTGATGTAATTAATTGATCCATGATTGATATATCACAAGTGAATGAGTATACTAAGAGGGGTTGTTTTACATGGACTTTGTCATGTTGTTTCCATGTGGAAAGATCTTATCACAATTTGTAGCCTGGATATCAGATGGTGATCACATGTATCCAATATTTTATTTTATTAATTACCATCAAAGATTTGATGGATGCGCTTGATATTGGGATGTCAAGCTTGAATTTCAAGGATCGCACGTGGCATTTTTGTTTCTTGTATTATGCCTTCCCAAATGAAAATATGGTGACATGTTTTATGGATATGCACCTTATTCTCATGATTGTGTTGGTCCTATTTATTTTAACTACACTACAGAGCATGCCTATACGTTTTCATCGTGAATGTGTGATATTTTCTACCTATGTTATGACCATTGATTTTACTACATGTATGTGTGTGTGCATGCACGTGCACACACCCACACACACTTGTGATTTTATGTACCATATTTACATATAGAGCTATACACACATGTTCCAGGATTATTTTTACTATTGTGACTTACCTTGATGCACTTAGGGTTGATGCCTTAATTGACAATATATTTTGTAAGGTTGGAACTACTTGATCCCCACTAATAGATTGGGTATTATAATGACAGACAATAAGAAATAAGTTTTACTTTACTAAGCTAAGGAGGCAAGAAAGCTAACTAGGTCCCTGAGAGAGAATGGTAGAGAGAAACCTTAAACTTGTGCTCTCGAATGGATATTCCAATCTTGGATGGACGAGTAATAAGAGGATGTCTAGGTCTAATAATCATGCACCTAAGACATGATAAAAACACCTTCCCTACTCTACAAGCAATAAACCCTATATCTCACTAACAAAGAAAAGGAAAAGTCCTTCTACATCTATTTGATTAATTCAATGGAAGGCAAACCTCACAAAACTAACATTAAACCAAAACAAATAATTTGGGGGGGAAGAAAGGAGATTTTATTAAAAGTAAAAAGAATATGAAAATGGATCTATGCCTTGTTATGATGAAGTGGATTAAAGTCTTTTCTCCTCATGGTCCATTCCTCTTAAGGCTCTAAAGTAATTCAATGGCCTTCAAAAGTCTTCAATAGATTCCTTTGAAACCTCCATAGGCAAATTGGGTAAGTGGAAATGAAGGTGCAAATTGGGCATTCCTTTATATGACAAAAACACTTGTTTAAGATCAATACCCCATATCTAATATCAATATCCCCTATCCAAGAGATATCAACACTAAGCCAAGGAGACACTTTTATAGGCTTGTTGATCCTTCTAGTGTTTTACATGAAGAAATGTCCAAATTCTAGAACCATCCCAAAATCTCAGTGCTTTGGGCATGCCAACCCATAACGTTATTAATAATAAACATCCAAAAATTGAAGAACCACTTTTAACCTCATAAATAGCCATGATCTATGAATCATATATGATGTCCAAAACTATGAAATTAATTAAATACATAATAAGTTATTTCTAACACATTAAAGTCCAAGGAAAATACTATGTAAACACACTTTTAACCCCTACTGTAGGGTGGTCTCCTAGCCATCCTTCTTTGAGTTTGAAATTGGAGTAGAAAAAAATGCTAGTTTTATCATTACTTGTTTTATTTTCATTTCATCTCTTTTGAAAACCTTGGTCTCCCCTATTATGGAGTAGATTGTAATGCTTTGTTGATTTTCAACATAGTCTATGTTATTTATAAATGACAATGTACAACATCTTTTATCAAATCTATGAGCTTTGTCCATCTGTGTGACAAGCTACCAAATGTATTCTTGTATCAATAGAAGGTGACTAGTTTGGAAGATAAAGAATAATAATGTTTGTGAGTCTAGATTTGTTCTATTGGTTCATCAACACCCAGATACAAAATTATCTAAGGTTCCATGTCAGGTTGGAATTGTGTATCATTCTCAATAACAAATTTGTACATTATAATGATTAAGGGCTATTGATCTTTGTTGAATTAGAGTCAATTGATTAATGGGGCCTCCTATGGCTATGTTCGTGAAGAGTGAGAGGAATCTTCTAAAATCTTAGGATGAAATTGTATATTTGTCTTTCAACTAGGTATTATAGTTTGAAACTAAGCGTTTGTGGGTGGATTATTGAAGATATTGGTTATTTAACTAGGATTTGCTAGTGGATTATTAAAGATATTGGTTATTTAACAAGTTTTTAGTTATATTTTCTTCATTGCTCCTTTTGTGCCTTTTTCCATTCTTTGGACTCTTAGGTGGAAATGGAGGGCCTCTTTTAGAGTCCTTTCTCTCATCATTATATCCATTAGGAATGTCTCTAGTAATAGTATTATTTGAATGATTTTGATCCAAAGATGTTGAATTTAATTAAGGATAGAGGTATTAGAAGCTTTCATAAATCTAGAAATTGTATTAATGGTTTGTGAATTAGTATCATTTTCTAATAGTTGTTGAAATACGTTTAAATAATGTGTATCATCTTGAGGAGTCATGATGATATATGTTGTAAGAATAGTAGGAAAAATTTTAATAGTACATTGGATGAGTTGTTCTCTAGAACCAGTGATAACTTGATCATATGTTAGATAGGAATAGGTAGGTGAAATGCTTGATTAATTTTGTGAAGAGCTTGAGACTCCATGGTTTTAGGAAGAAAGGGACTTGGACCAAGCTTTGCATTATCTATACATGAATGGTGGGTAAATCTAAGCGAAATGTCTTCATGCCAACATCGAATGGATATCATTCATCCACGTGTCATGAAAAGAGTCGTGATTGTGGAGACTTTCTTATAAGTGCTTGAAAGGAGTATTATTTATTTATGTATGTATAGCAACATATTTTCCCTTTGAGTGTTGCATTTCCTTATTAGAATCATCTTGAGTGGAGGAGTATATAATAGTTTCGCTATCATTGCCTCTAGATGACCCAATGTTGAGAGGTGTAGAGCACATTTTGCATCATCCAAGAAATCGTCATGTTGCAAAGAATCACCAAAATACATATTTTATTAAATGTTGGTGAGTTCTTCATGTGACTTCCTAGCAACATCATCTTTCTTGGTGGGCTTGTGCCCAAATTTTAACTTGTATGTTTTGTCATGAGCAATATTTTTCCCAAAACCATCATAAGGGTGGACTCTAGGAATCCAACCATTGGATGGGATAACTTTTTGGCATAAATAACAATGGCAAGGTTATTAAATTGTTGACCTCCCATAGCAAGTGAGAAACCATTGTCGAGAAGAAACTCTTTAGGGTATTTGTAGACGATATGGCATTAAAATTATATCATTATTGATAGATTTCCCTTTGGTGTACCACATCTGAAACAACTTCCCATAGCAAGTGAGAAATCATTGTCGAGAGGAAACTCTTTAGGGTATGTGTAGATGATATGGAATTAAAATTATATCATTTATTGATAGATTTCCCTTTGGTGTACCATATCTGAAACAAAATAAGGCGAGGTGGTAGGTTGGCTATGAAATATAAATATACAAATATAATAATATCATAATAACTAAGTGCTTTTAGGGTCACTCTCTCAATTTTTTTTAGAATGTTTTCTAAGAAGGGGAGAATCGGAAAGGTGGGTTTATAGTCCATTGGCCCTAATCTCAATAACAAAAGTTGTTAGTTCAACATAAATGGAAATTTTCTTTTATTGTCTATATCTTAAGAAATTTAAATGTAATGGGTTTGCCTCATCGTTCACATTAGGCTTAAGTTATTCACTAGGAAAGAGAGTTTGACTATCCTTTTAACAATTAAACAAGAACCCTATCCAAATTTATTTGCATGAAATTTTCAATAATCTTCTCAATTGGAAGAATGTAATGGATTTTTTTTAATACCTCAAACCATTAATTTTCGCAAATAAATCAATGATAAATCATAATTGGTTAAAATGTTTCCAAAGTATTTATTTGCAAACTCATTATAGAATTATGGGTGTTTTAACCCCGGTCTTTCCCCTTTGGATGAAATGCAAAAAGGCATAGCATTTTTTTGCTAAGTGGCAATTTAAGTGTAGAGCTATGATGGGTAAGTGATCGTACTATCATATACACAAGTCACATGTTGGATGTATGTGGACATCGATCCTTTTTGACATACTAAGAAAATAAAATTCCTTAATATCATTATTGGCTTACTTGGATAAAGTAGCAAATCTAGATTCCAATCAAAGCAATCTTGAATATCCCAAAATAATAAATTATATTTTTCACTACTTTGGCATATGAAAATGTGAGAATAATAGTTCAAAATGAATATGTTCAATAACATTGCTAGTGAATATTTCCTTTGAAACAATTTGATATATTTCACAATGAAATTTGTGTAATGTTCCCCTCTTCTTCATAAGAACATTAGAAGACTTAGTAGTCTAGTCACCCCTCTAGACTATAGTCTCATGGGTAAAAGGGGGCTAGCAGGTGCAAAAGGGGTCATTAAGGAGCTAAATGTTATATCATTAAAGTGACTTTGGTAAAAGCATAAAAAAGGGTTATTTGACTTAGAGGAGAAAGTAAAGTAATAACCTTAGGCAGCAATAAAGTAACTCAAGTGAAAATTAGAAGATGGAGGTATAAAAGAGAGGAGAGGGTGCATCACTCCTCACTCATGTCATTTTCTCTTATTGCTTCTTGAGCTATGCATCTTAAGTTTTGAGAGTTTTGAGTAAACAAACCCTAGATATCAACAAGGAGGTGAAAGTTTCCTCTGTTCCTGATCCAAGTTTGGTCAAGGTGGTGAAAGATTCCACCCTCACCATTCTACTCAGCTACATATTGGTTTCTACAGTGGATTGAAGAGGCAGGGTGCAGATCTGGAGGTTTTCTGCAGGTAGGGCGCATTGTTGGAGGAAGAATAGTTTGATTTGGTCAGTGGAAGGAAGATTTGAGGAAAAACTCATTCCTAGAAATTTTGTCAGCCTTAGAGCACCTTTTCCCATCTATTATTGAGGGGTTTCTCTTTCATATTTATGTATTGTGGCTCTTGGGTGAATTGATGAAGAGGGGCGCACTGTCCCTTGGGTATTCAGTGAGTTGGAGGGTTAGATCTATTATTTTGGCTAAGGGATATCTCCATATGAACTCTACATCTATAGATCTATAGTTTGGCAGTATTTTACAGGGGTTTGAGGGCCTTCTTGAAGGAAGCCGGATTTCTTAGGTTCCTACAGCCAGTTGGGGCGCATCTCAGCTAGATTTGGAGGTTCCAGGGCTTCAAGGGAAATAAATTGATCTTGTATTGATTTGTATGATGTTACTGAAGGACTAGGAGGACTCACCTCTTCATCTCTTTGTATCTTGGTGGCATATGCAACCAAAATTCTACATCTCTTCTATATTATTCCATATATGTAGATCTCATGTATGGAGCTCAGCTTATTAACTAAATAAAGGTCAAATCTGAAGTTATTTGGGAATTCTCTTGTGTTATTTTTATTGTATCTTGTTATTTCCATCTATTGTTTTGTTGTATTCATTCTTCACATGCTATAAAACTCAATCAAACAACTCCAGCACAATTGTGAGAAGCAACCTGCAAAATATTCAAACAAATCAGAAATATGCCCTAAGTTTCCTAGCAAATATGCTCAAGAACATTACAGTTTGAGAACCCTATCCATGGGATGAAAATTGGATTTTGATATGCCATAATTCCATATTTTGGTAATAAATTTGATTTTTTATCACTATTTGCTTCTTATCTTACTTCTTATAGAATTCAATAGCACAAATAAGATCAATAGGTACATTCAAAGCATCGTTTCCAAAGATGATCCCTTTGGGAAGCTAAGAACAAGAGTTGTATATACTCATAAGTATTTTTTATGGTTATTACCAAACGTGGTATGGGTTTCGAGAGTTGGAAGAGCATGAGATGTATATGCAATAATAGTAAAAGTTGTGATTTCATTTTGGGATTTATCACATTTTGTTTCCCTTTTATATTTTGTAGATGGTCATTACAACTAAATTAGGGATGATTTGAGAATAAGTGTATTTCATTTTCTTACTTCCTTTAGCAGTTTGAATTTTGTAACTAAATTGGGAGGAATGATTAGTTGTAGTTTACTATTTGATTGTTTGTGATTAAACAAGTTGCTTCATTGCCTTTTCTACTTCTTTAATTCCATCATCCAACTCTTAGTTAAAACAGGAAAACTATAGTTTGTATCAAAGGTTAGAGACCAATATTAAGCAATAAATACATTATTTTTTCTCAATCTAGAACTAGAGTTGGTTGAACAAGTCTTTAATACAAGAGTCATATTATCTCACGTGTATAACGTCTGCAATTACAGGGCTAGTGAAAAGTAGATGGTTGTTTATCATGATAATTGTAATATCTTGGTTTTGATCCCTAAATTATAATACATCAAATCATGTATTATTCTAATGATGAGGATGTGAGATGGGACTCAAGCCATGTGAGTTGAGTTAAATGACCCCATGTGTAAATAATATAATTACATTGTAATTGTTCCTAGTGTAGAGCTCAAGTCCAAGGCTCAACTAACAAATGCATGTGAGACCCATGTTGGGCTAGGATTTTCCATGGCTGGGAAAAATTTTAAGGATTCATACTCATCTTAAAGTGTAGAAACCTTGGTGAAACTTACTAATTTCTAAAATGACAACCATAAAATGTTTGGTGATATTTTTATAAAATTATTCAAATTTCTAAAGGTTTTATATAATTTCTATAAAAAATTGGTGAATTTTAGACTAAAATACTTTTATCCTACAAAATTTGGGCGAATCATTTCGGGAAAAAAATGGAAATTGATGAATCTTTTTTTTGGAAAAAAACATGGAAAATTAGCCCGTGGGAAAAATTTATCCCCTAAAATTTTCCCTATCCATGGAATTATTATTATTATGTAAGAGCATGAATAAATAGGAGATATATAATAATATAATATCCACCAAAAAGGTTTCTTGAGGAAGCAACAAGGGGGTCATGATACCACTAGAGGGGAAGGGGAAAGGGGGTCAAGAAGCGGCTAATAAATAATCCTATGTTTCCTAAGTCCTACATTTTTCCTTATTGTCATATGATTTATTTAAATCTTGCCACCATATTTGACTTAGAGGCCAATCATTGAGTGCATGTGGTGGTTGGTGAAGAAGTCCACCTTCCATAGTTATAAGGTCATGGGGGTTGATTACACAATAGGAAGTAGTGTAAGAAGCTCCATCTTCATAGGAATTTGAACCTCCTCTATTCCCATGTACTCTCCTTCATCATGCAAATTCTAATTGGCTTATACTCTCATCATTATTACCATTCCTACCATTCTTCTCATCATTTGAACCATATCCTCTCATGCCAAAAGACACCATTGAAGCTTTGGGAAGTGCATTCTCATTCTTAAGAATGGGATTCAAACTTTTAAGTGACTAGATAAAGATAAGTAATAAAATATGGTGGACTTGAGAAGAGAAATGGATGGATGCACAAGAGCATAGAGGCTAGGTCTCATAAGAAACCATCACCTTCGTTGTAAATTATTGCTCATTGTGTGCTTAGGAGCCAAGATACAACTATGTTGGGTTGTTCTTGAAGGAAAGTAGTAGGTTGGAATCCTTCTACACACACTTGTAAAACCCAAGATGTTAAAATCAACATGAATTGAACTCAGTAGCATTTGTATACTTTTAAACAAATAAACATAAATATCATTTTTGTCCTTATTGCATAATCAACATTAGGTAGCATGTTGTGAGAGTCAAACCTAAAATATTCAAAAGGGAACTGACTTATAATCCATGTGAATGTAGAATCGTAGAGCTCCAACCCCTTTCTCTTGCTAGCTTCAACCAAGTGTGGGGGGTGACTTTTTTCCCAACCAATCTATCAGTCAACACAACTAAGAGCCTCAGAGCCCTCAATCAACAACCTATGCTAGATTATATTCCTTTCTTTCTCTTCTAATATGAAGCCCAAGATCCGAGTATAATCCCTCAAGATCAAGATTTTATAAACAAAAGATGTCCTCACTACCTCCTCAACATCCATTAAATAGTTATTCTTCATATCCATCCATACAAAAATCCCCATGCAAGGTTCCACTTGTCATAAATCAATTAACGCTTATCTTTAATCATGCAACTTTTTGGTTAGCCTTTTCTTTATTTCATTTTAGTCATTTCTCTTCTTTTAATTTTTTTCTTTATGATAAGTTAGTTAATTTATTATGATTACTATTATCATTATTATTGTTTATTACTATCATCGTCATCGTCATCATTATTATTAAGACCGATTTTTTTTTCATCACCAAGTATATGATTAATCAAAATATGAGCATTAAATATCCCCCCCCCTTCAAGGAAATTTATCATGAAGTTAACCTTAATTATGTTACTTATAGGATTTTTTTGTTTACTTTCTTCTCATATCTTCTACATCACCCTTTGTTGTAACTAGTATAAGAGCCACTCAAATGACCACAACAGGAATCACAACTCCAAGGAAGTATGAGGACAACTCTAGTCATCTTCCCAACTTTCAGTAACATGCTTAATCTTAACAACCTAACTAGGGTCTCATGGCTCAATGCCTCATCTACCTAAGCATACATTTGGTTTGGTACACTAACTTGCGTACCCTAGGCATCTCAAAAGGCTATCCTAAACTTCCTCCCTCAATCAACAACCTAGGCTAGATTATATTTCATTCTATCTCTTTTAATCTGAAGCCCAAACTCCAAGTAAAACCCTCATGACCAATATTTCCCAAGCAAAATATTTCCCAATATGAGGACAACTCTATTCATCTTCCCAACTTTCAATAACATGCTTAATCCCAACAGCCTAACTGGGGTATCATGGCTCGATGCCTCATCTACCTAAGCATACATATGGTCTGGTACACTAACTTACATACCCTAGGCATCTCAAAAGGATAACCTAAACTTCCTCCTTCAATCAACAACCTAGGCTAGCTTATATTCCATTCTCTCTCTTTTAATCTGAAGCCCAAACTCCAAGTATAAACCCTCAAGATCAATATTTCCCAAGCAAAATATTTCCTCACTGCCTCATCAACATCCATTAAATAGTTATTCTTCATATCAATCCATGAAGGTTCTCCTTGACATCAAGCAATTAACTCTTATATTTAATCATGCAACTTTTTAGTTAACCTTTTCTTTATTTCATTTTAGTAATTTCTCTCCTTTTTAGTTTTTTTTTTTATGATAAGTTAGTTAGTTTATTATTATTACTATTATCAATATTATTATTTATTACCATTATGTGTACTTATTACTTTTATTATTTTTAAGACCACTTATTTATTTTTCATAACCAAGTATATGATCAATACAAGCATTATATACTCCCCTCCTTCAAGGAATTTCATCTTAAAGTTAACTTTAATTATGTTGTTTATAGTTTTTTTTTGTCTACTTTCTTCTCATATCTTTCACATCAACCTCTATTGTACCTAGTATAAGAGCCACCCAAGTGAACATAGCAGGCATCGAAATTCCACATCATAACTATGGGGAAGTGCAAGGAAAACTCTAGTCATCTTCCTGACTTTCAATAACAATCTTAAGCCTAATGCACTAACTGGGGCCCCAAGGCCCAAGGCCTCATCTACCCAAGCATGCATATGGTCTAGTACACAAACTCACATACCTCGGGCATCTTGAAAGGCTGACCTAAACTTCCTCCTCAACTCCTATTAGGTACATAGCCCTAGGCATCGAAGTTGAACCCTGCAACTCCACTAGCGAGTACCACTCTATCCCTTCTTCCAAAATTTGGCATCACAACTCCAATATTAGGCACTATGGCCTTGTCAATATGGTGCCATGTCCCATCGATAATTATACAAGGCAAAGAACCATTGGCATAGGGTTTTTTATTGAGTTTGTCCCCAACCCATAACCCATAAAGTGTTACTTTGTAGATATTCTCCTTTATAGGTATAGGCTCTCACAATATCATTGAATGAACCAAACATCTCAACCCATTAGTGGATTCCCAGTCAATCACCACCTTCCAACATGCACCCAATGCATTAGTTATAATCATAACATCATCATCTCATTAAAAAAATCCACATGCTAATTGTCACATGTCATCATGAGAGCGCAACATCCTTATCATCACAACATTTTAAATAGCAAGGCACCATATGCTCATGTATGCCATCATAAAAACATCTCATCATAAAGAATTGCATTCAATTACAACATGACATCACATCATGAATACTATTATAAGAAATATAACCTCATCATATATTTATCAAAGATAGAGCATTACATCAACATAAATAATGAAATCGCCCCCGGGGGGGCAGCTCAATTGGCAAGTGCCGTGAAAATGAAGTTCCATGATATTTCGAGTTCAATTCCCCCTGACTTACCTTGTGTGCCGCGTAAGGGGCATCGTGGGCACACCTGGAGGTTATAGTGGTAGCAGTTGGATAACACGGCCACGTGTAACGCGAGCACGTGCCCAACTAGTTGTTGATTCCTCCAGACACAAAAAAAAAAAAAAAAAAAAA